>JBCAUI010215416.1:0-16718 GCA_038406195.1 Haplosyllis anthogorgicola
AGATGTTATCAAGTGCAGCTTCGTTTAATACGGAAGATGCTAATCGGCAGTGATTTTGTATTAAAGTAGATGCTAATCGTACGTAATATATGATTGCGGAAGATGTTCTAATCGTTCGTTATGAATAAATTAGTTATAACGGAAGATGTTTGAATCGTTTGTTGTAAGTTTATTACGGAAGATTAAATACATCAGTCGTCATGGTTTATACAGTTAAAATATATATACAGTTTATAACGGTGGATCTAGATCGGTCGTTGTAGTAATAACGGCAGATGATAACGTCGGTCGTGATGACATCTCGGGAGACGTCCAACAATAATAATGTGCAGAGTACACATGAACTCGAAATTTCGCCTGAAAAAGATTATAACGGTAGATTAAATAATCGGACGTTATACTGCACGCAAAACTGAATTGAAACTGAAACTTAAACTGAAGGGGCCGAACTCCCTGTTCTCTCTTATGTTAGTAGATTATCATTCGTACAGAAATGATATGTTTTTCATTTGCACAAAAAAAAATGATATAAAGGGTATCACTTTAGGAAACTCATAGTTAGCAGTAAGTTTTGGTGCAAAGATGAACTGGATTCGAATCCCATACCGTTTGCACGACCAACCTCTCTTTACAAGGCCATCAGACTTTAGATGTAACAGATTAAATTGCACAGAAAATAACCCTTCTTTGCAAGACCACCCCCCCCCCAATTGGCGACCACTTTTCTTCCCAAAATTGGGTGGTCACCCAAATTAAGGTGTACTGTATTATCAAAATGTAGGGCAGCTACTCCTGCACCCTATTTAAGCAACCTTTTACACGTTAAAAGTGGTGGCTTGGGTGAGCTTCCGAGCGTGAGGTAGAAATACAGAGGACTAGGCAACTTGATAATGTGCTTTCCAGTACGTGCTACATCAAATAAATGACAAAATTTACTTTCGATAGATGTGGCCTAGGTATAAATGAGTGTAAAACTTCACATGGATACACGAAGAGTTTGTACAGTTAAATGATCAATCACAAAGATCCTCACCTGAATGAGTTATATTTTAATGATATTTGGTGGCATTAACATAATTTTTACCTCAATGTGAAAAGTTTGATAGTTTATTAGAATCAAAGTTGCAGTTGCAGATTCAAATGAATGTAACGAAAGTTGTGATCTAAGTCCATATATTTTTATCTGTGATGAAGGTATCGAAAATTCACTTTTCTTCCCAGCTTGCGAAGGCGTCGCCAAGAAAAATAAATCACACAAGGTGATAAGGGCCGTAGGCACAGGGATACTACCCTTCCTCCCCCCCCCCCCATCCCTACCCCAACATGTTTGATTTTTTAGCCAGTGAGATACTGAGGTGTGTCTGTCGCTCAATACGACAATTAAAATTAGACTTCTGAAAGGTAGAGACATTCTGACATCAGATATGCACGTTTCAGTTTAATTTGAGTAAAGCTCCCCACATTTCTCTCACTGAGATGTGGTAATGCTCAGTTCATTTCATACATTAAAACCTTTAGCAATTGACACATTGATAGCCCAGTATATTGCTTAATACTGAAGTTAGATTTCTGATAGGTAGACAACATTTAATTAAAGAGCTGCATGTCGAGGAGCAGGTTTATAGCTGGTCCTATGTTATAGACGATGCAACAAATCGAAAAAGATTTCCTTTTACAGTTTACTTATTTGCCTTTGTCGGCAATTTGTCGTCCTCATTGTTGCACTTCCACTTTCACTTCGGACATGGTCACTGCCGAAATTGGTGCTTGGTATTTTTACCGATCGGCATTCTTAAATTTAGTGTTTGCAAGAAGTTAAGTAAAAGACTTAAGTTGGGTTTTTTGGAGGTCTTTTTGTTTGTTTGGTTTTTTTTGGTTCTGGAGTAAAGTTCCCTGTCGTTTTTTGTGAACGTGCAAAGAGACAACAAAAAGTGATTTTATAATTTTATATTCAGTATTTATTTCAACTACCACACGAATTAGTGTCGTCTGACATAATAACATATTGTTGAATAATAAGTTAGCAATAAATTATATCATAGTGTAATAATAATTTAACAACCTTTTACAAATTCATGTACTATAGTACATACAATCATGTATATCTTTTTTCTGTTTAACTATCTTCTTGTAGATAGCCAACTGAAATTTTCAACATTTTGATCCACTTTGTATCAAAGTAGAAATATTTGTACGTAAATTTATCGTTGTATTTTTATTTAAACTTATAATATCACAAACGGACAAAATATATGATGAATGATTAAATAGGTAAGATATGCATGATCTTGTCAGAAATTTTAACAAGAAGTCTTAAGAGTAAATATACAAAATACAATTTAATCTTTTCCATAAAATAGCCGAGATTTCTCCATAATTAGTATTTTGTCTGTTTACTTTTAACGGTTGTTGGTCTTAAATTAATGAAGGGAACAAAGATCTATTCTAGACTGAGACAAGATGTCAGGACTCGCAGTAAGCTACATGGATAAAAGTCTTAAGCAGCAGTCTCACTTACGAAATTATATAAATAAATGTCAAGCAATAAAGCGGTTACAGTCAAGTGATTTCTTATCTTGTTATAGAATAATATTACGGAGTAAATGTTATTATGCCCATTCGAGTTAGGTTGTACGAAGATTTATGTACAGTTTATCATAGCTAGTATACTGAAAACTAACTATTTTCATATTTTCGTCATTGTACAAATAGCCGTCTATAGTTACAAAGCCATTTTGCCGGTTCAGTTGTCAATACAGGTTACTCAATATAAAGGAAACAAAACAAAAGAAAGATAATAACATTTGGTACATTGTAACATAGCTGTATGAGATATGTGCATTTACTGTACACAAGAAGTTTACTCAATACGGAATGATGAAATGAGTGAATGGATGAAATAAATATTGATCGCATTATTTATAAATGAAATGAAAAAACAGTAGTTTAATCTTTGGTATGATTGCTACCATTAAAATGAAGTATGGTGATGCGAGTGTGCTGTCTTCCAATTAGACTACACACCAAAATACGTAATAAACTATGTACATGAACTAATTCTGATATTTCTGGCACTTTAGTAAAACAGTGTTTCCACCTTGATAACACTTTGTTCTTTGTAACTTAACATAAACAATAATTATTTTGCTTTCTTAATTTCTTGGCAAGAACTTCAGATTTATATAGTTCTGTGTTCTCTGTTTGTACATTTGACACTACGAATTATCACCAGTTTTATTTGAAACAAATATTTAAATAATGGAATTTTTCAGTAATTGCGTAATCAATATGCAACCCGAATTCTTTGAAAGGAGATTTGAGCATTTTAGAGTCCATTGACATGACTAGACATCAAGAACACAGTAAAGTTTCGGGGATAAACGCACTATCAGAATACAAAATTGCGAAATTGATAAATGGCAGTGATGTTGAACACGTTTTACGGTTGTGGGATCTTGATCTGATATAAATGATTTGATTAAGAAGGGCGGAAAGCAAACATTGTCTTTACGATATATATACATAAGTCTTTGGTTCAACAATTGACAGGTGATGGAGAATATTTGGCAGCTATGGACATTTACTTGTGATACACGTGTGCAGCTTCAGTATGAGACAGCTTTATGGCATTGCTTTAAAAAGTGTTTTTACCGGTATATCTTCTTGCTCTCTGATCCCCGGCGGTCTACTTTCTCGCCATGACTCGGAAGGACTGAAAGCGGAACGGAGTAGTACTCAAGGCACTTTAACAACCCAGAAACCTAATGTCTCCCTCAACCAGTGAGGGGGTGTATAGCATAAGAAATGAATAGATCGGGGCTGCCTGACAATGATCTGTCTTCCTTCTTGTCTTTTGCATAGGTTTCTAGGTTTCAGTTCTGACAGGTTTATGTGTCATCATTTCTTGAGCTTGTTTTTTCCCCCAAGCACGTTGTAAAGGTGATGCTAGATGGGGTGGCGGGCTGCTGGTTTAGAACTGGGAAAACTCCAGCTTTGGTGCGTCGCACCGGAATCTGTAACTCATCTGAACGTCTTTCACTGGTGGTAAGATTTCATGTCCGTGATATTGGACGTCCAGTTCCGCGTGCTCTCCTTCGTGCAAGTGGATGTCGAAAGTTGTGAATATGGAGAGGACGTACCATTTCAACTGAAGGAGAGCAAACCGCTTCCCTGGACACAAGCTGCCAAAGGTCATCACTGGGTGTTTCACTTCTTTTCCGTTCTTGTAGAATTTGGCATCGACGAATCTGTCGTACTTGTAAACCTGTAAAGATAAACGTTTAAAGAAAACGTTATTTTAATTTCGCAAAGTAGTTTCCTTCCGAGCATTAAATTTTATTATTTTCATTATAGACACCATCGCCATTGGATATCATGTATCAGTTCATTAGTTAATACAATACTTTTATTTTACAGCTGGTGTTTTACTTAGAGGGCTTAAGGATATAACTGTCCATAAAGTGTGGGCGAAATAAATAACTGTATATAAACTCCGATGCGGAAACAGGAAAATTTCATTACTGCAAATTTAAATCCATATCAAAACGTCTAGCTTTAAATGTCACTTCATGCTTTCTGGTATTCAGAAATAGAAAATTCTGTTTCAGTTTAATTTTTTTTTCCTTTTATTCTTTCGTTTAATTTAGATGAACGTTTCCTTTATTGTTCAGTCTTTTATCATTTAAAAAAAAGCGAAAATAATTTAGCAAGATGTGATTCTACCACAGAAAGACTGAAATCACAAATTAAGGTCAATTCGAATTTTAATGACGCCATGGACACTGGTGCCTGGAAGTTAGAAATAACTCTTCTTGAAGTATAAAACTTACTATCACGAGTTTTAGACCTATGACGTCATTGAAAAATATATTTGGTAGCAAAGATAAAGACGGCAATTAGAGTCCATTACCAGGAAACGTGATAACCACTGAATGGACACCTTGTCCTTCCTTGTTGTTTACTTTAATATATGCTTGTAAATGTATTTTGTTGAAAGTAAACTATGAGTAAGGTAGCTAAAAGGAAAGCGCAGCGTGTAATATATCAAACAAAGATGCATGCATGATAATTAAATAAACAACAACTTACCAGTGGGTCTTCGAATATTTCTGGGTCCTTGTGGAGAGCTGGCGGGTAGATGGCAACTCTGTCTCCTTTCCTCATAAGGTATTCTTTGCCGGAATCTTCAGCTTTAAACCATTGGTCTTTGGCCACATAACGCACCATGAATACCCCACTCGAAATTCTGCTTGTTTCTTGAACCACTGAGTCTGTAATTTATAATGATAATGGATTAAGATAAAGTTAGAAATACTTAGTGCTTTCATTATACTGCAACTACATTTTGTACATTCTTGGCAAACGAAGCTTTGGAATGGATACTACTGAAAACAACGCTTATTGAAAGTCTCTTTAAGTAACAGGGACATGCGGAAGTATTGGCGCTGTTATGTTCGCCTTGGGTGGGGGAGGGTATTGTGACATTCTATTGTTAAACATCATTCAGTCATTTGTGAACACAGATTGGGTGTAATTGTGATTGTTTTGGCAAAGGCCTGCCGAGTCAGATGTGTGTGTATATGTTTGGGGAGCAACGGGAGACTGGAGCCCTGTCAAAGTGCTTCATCAAAATTAGACTCCTACGCTAAAACGTTGCTAACCACAAATATAGCTTTTAGCATAATTTGGCTGGTCACATTGTATGGAAACAATTGGTAACTATAATGTACAGTTTGGCATCATTAGTTGAACCACTGAATGTTATTTACGAAGTTTACAAACGCATACTCACTCAGGATTTTCATGCTTTCTATGTCCTCGACAGTCAGTCTGCATGTTCCAGTCATTTCATCCTTTCTTGATTCAATCATCTCATGTATCTCGTCCTTGAGGTTAGCCAGTGCCTTGGGATCTTCTAGCATGTAGGACAAAATCCAGAAGGCAAGACGGAAAGTGTTGTAGTTGACATGCAGATAAACCAAGTTGTGTCCCTTGATGTCTTGTTCAGTTTGGCCCTGAAATATTTTAACATTAACTATTACTTTATGCGTTCCCCCGTAGAACAAATGAAACAACAATTAAAACTTATGTAACATTAACTACATTTGCATTCAATAAATTTGTTAAACCTCGTTGCAAAAAGACTTACCTGAGCTAACATATAGTTGATGGCTGTCTTAATGTAATCGGAACAATCTTCTTTGGCCAGAAGACTCTTGCTTCCGTTTCTATCCACGCACAACTTGACAAGGGCATCCATTGCCTTCGGGAACCAGCTCTTGGGCACGCCGAGCCAGAAGAGGTTGAAGTACTTGTGGAACAGTTCAAAGTTGCGGAACACCATGTCAGAGTTGAAGTCGCTGTCATCAGATCTGCCGAAGACAGTGTTGAAAATGGCATTGAACATGGTCTTGGCCGTGAAGAGTCGCAGACCGTCTGTTGCCCATTCTCCGTGCTGGGTGGAGCCAGGAACAGGGCGAGGTACGCTCAGCTCGTCGTAGGCATGTTCAAGGTTGCTTGCGTAGAAACTGAGGCCTTTGCCCAGGTACCTGCCCTTTACGGTTTTACCGGTGTCCTTGATCATCTTTCTGGCGTCCTTGAGAACGAAGCTGAAGACATTCCAGTTGACCTGTTTCTGGATGGGATCAAAATCAAATGCTTTCTCTTTGCTGAAGGCCTCGAAGCTGTGCGGGTCATTGATGATGGTCAGGTATTGGTTCACCAGGCGAATAGTGAAGACATCTCCATACGTCTTACTAGCCTTTTGTAAGAAGTTCACTGCATGGATGTTAAAATCTTTAGCAGATCCCCATATTGGGTGGCCTTTCACTATCTGAGGCTCTCCTGGTCGCCTGAAAGTAAATTTTCAAAAATCGAAACTTTAAAATTTATTACAGCGCTTAAATAACAAGACAGGTCTATTTAAATTGTAGACACCAGTTTACATACTTGGCAGCCAAAACTGCAAAACAAATTTATTTCATAACTTGTAGTTATTTTTTTCCTTGAGGGAAAATGTTTTCTAATGTTGTCTTATATAAGCAATTATTTGCAGAAAAAGTTAGCTCGGCGGCTGACTGATTATAATTTGACGGTATACATGAGATATATAAAGCCGGGGGTCAGACCCGTTTAGTGAAGAAGTCAGCGACCCACAACATTGTAACAAATTATTGCCACAGATAAAAGTCTTTGCTGTTTTTGGTATTCTGACAGTGGAGGATGTATTCCAGATTAGATTTCTCTATCTATCTGGAACCTGTCTGGCCTTCCGAACCTTACCAGGAAAGATCTGATAATAATAATGCTATTTCCCACCGAAAACCAAGAAACAAAAACAATTCCCAGACTGTGCAATATCACATTCGTCGTGATTTTGATGTTTGCATCACATTAGTAATTGTAAGTTAAGATATTGAGATGTTGAGAACTCTTATAATGGCCAACTGTTTATAACTTGAGAAGAGGAAAGTTAATTCTTTCGTTTGACACAACTCTTATAATGGCCAACTATTTATAACTTGAGAAGAGGAAAGTTAATTCTTTCGTTTGACACAAAGATAACCCCTCCCTTCATTAATCTTCAAAAACAAGTCTGAATACCTCACAAAGTCAGTCCAAACATTTGTTTTTACACCATAAGTGAGATCACACACGACATGTCTTTTTTCCAATGCCTGTTTGGAAAAGTCCCATCTCGGCGCTCCACCTTTAAACGTCCTATAGCCTTCAGCAAGTCTACTTTGGCTTAGCGCTTTACCTTCATATCAGCTGATCGACTTCGTTATATATACATTGAAATAATTTCTGAGAAATCTTTATAAATGTATGATGGCCTTGTAAAATTATTTATTATGATAAATTAGAAAAAAACGATTGAAGCTTTTACAATTCATGGACAAACTAAAGTTCGAAACAGGCTGCCAAGATTCTTTTTTTTTTGTAATTTATGTAAAAACTAAAGAGCTACAACTATTTACGAGACAATTCACCTTCTCATACCGCAATGACACGAACACTGTTACTTCTCACCTTTGCTACACATCAATAGTCGTAGAAATTGGTAGAGAGCAAAATGCTTCAAATTTTGTTTTTGTGCAAATACCAAGGTAAATCATAAAGAGGATATAACATGCTACAGGTTTCCGTGGTGACTGCTTTGCATGCTTATTTCTCGTAATTCCCGCAGCTTGTAAATACGTCTGGATATCACAGCTTTGACAAATGTCTATGGCTGATCAAAACAGGTGATATAAAGTGAAGTAGAAAGGCTATTGATCCCATTATGGCCAGTCAAGCTGACGACTGGCAACAGCTAAACTTAGCCTTACTCGGAATTAGCCAATAAAGCCAGCATAGACATCCAGACTCTGGGTGGCTGTGGTAAAGCGAGAGAGACACAACTTCAAAGTAGTAACTATTTTATTAACAAGAAAGGACTTGGCAAGTCTCTACTAGTGGCGATGGCACCTAGCTTAATTTCCACCGCTTTGATGTGACTACATCGGTGGAGCCTTAGCTAACAATTATTTTGGCAAGATAGAGCGATGGATTGATGCAGCCAAAAATCTCTTAGTAGGAAGCTGAGCTAATAGCTTGCCGTGGAGGAAGTAAATCGGGAAAAAAGTCACTAATCAGCGATGACTGAGCAGCAGTACAGGAACACTTTGAGTTGTCCTTGAGTCATGGGCGACATGTGTAGAATGTGTGATTGCCTTTTTTGGTCTTTCTATTTGTCCGCCCTTAGGTAGGGCTAATCAAATAAAGCCAATTTGTAGGATGGCAATTAAAGGTGTGTGAGTGTTTCTGTGTGCACAAGAGATGAATCACACTTTGCTGATGAAGATGTGACAAGTTCAACTTCCACATAGTCAGCTTTACTCATTATCAAAGACAACAGCAGCCAGCTAGCGGAAGTGATCGTCGGTATAGGCACAGAAGGGAACCAGTCGGAACATCAATGAAATGTAGGAGGGCCTATCGATTTGGGCTGCCCCTTACATCATATCTTAAAACCAGGTGTCACAATTCCCAATTAAAATCCCATTCACTTCTAACGATTGCTCAATGAAGCGGGGACATTTCCAATGTCATACCAGGAACCAATTTGCATAAATCGTAGTGGGCTTTTGTTGTGTTCATTAATCGGATAAGCTTAATCATAACCGTTTTCAGTCGTTTCATGCCCATGGGCATGAAATCTGATATTTTTATTATGCATTAGAATTAATGTCTCTTTCATACTATTTTTAGTAACAGTCACGTTGCAGGTATCACGATTTAATTAATATTTCCGTGATTTCTTTTTTTTCTTCAAAAAGAACAATAAGTTTAACTTGTCTACGCTCAAATTAAATTATAAAGCTTTTAAGTACTCAATATTCCGCAATTATATCACTCCCTTGCCCCTTTCCGATGTTTGACTTTCTCAGTTACGTAAGGATCCAAGGTATAAGACTTTTGTTAAGAGTAATTCAGCCAATGAAAAAAGTGCAAAAAGACAAGTACAGGCCTTATTTCTACTTCCTTATCACAATACGCTAGACTTCCGTGATCAAATTACTACTACTGCTTAGGCTCACTTAAACTGTTTGGTATCAGGTTAATTTTCGGTCAATAGAAGAATGGCAGAATTAGAATAAATATAGTGCAAAGTGGCGAAAGTGTAGGCTTACCGTAGTCAAAATATTGCAAAACACAGTGATGTAGGCACGCGACAACCATCGCACAGTTAGTAAACTTCGCTTTTGCGATACATAACCCTGTATATATTTTGCCTTCAATTTCCTCTAACATTAAACCCTCTTTTTGCTTAGGTTTCATCGTTACAAGACAAGCAACTGAAGAGGTGTAATGGAAGGGATAGGGCTGCAGTTACATTTGTGTCAGTTATGTAGGTAAGAGAGAGAAAAGCGAGGTGGTCTTGAAAGTTGGGTATGTCTGGATAAATGTCTGGCTCGATTGAACGTTCCCAACTGTAGGAGGCTAGGCTCCGATTGTTGCACGACAGCAATACTCGCTGGTATACGATCAATTTCTCATCGGTGTAGAAAAGTCAAAGTAAAGCTTGGGGTAATGGAAGTACACACCATTTATTATACCTTTCATATATCATGCTATTGTACCTTCTTTAATCAAATAGTAAATGAGACTTGACATATGCAACAGGTAGTAAGGGCTGTCGCCGTGTTAACAGGTGGGATGCTGGCGGATCATAGACCGCAACAGGCAGGGTCCATAGAGGTTTACCCTACATAACGTTCCACATGGAATACGGTTTTTGGTATACCCCAGCCCACTTCCCATCGGTCTCCATATGGTATATGTCCCTAAAGCAAAGTCATCTGTCTAATACCTTTGATTTCTCGTAGATCTCGTCTATTATCGAGCGATAAAATTTCGAAATAGTAAAGCAGTTTATCTTGAGCAACGGAAGTTGGTTAGAAATCGAAATATTACAGGTGTTTGTGCAATACAAATAACACGATTATAAAAAAAAACTATCTTTCAACAGCGGAGCTGAGTGATATAATGATCTGATAATTCAGAGTCGTGCAGATAGGAGTGGCTTACTCTAGAAGAATCAATAGCACATTTATTATAGTATCATTGCTTCATTCAAAGTCACGTTGTAAAGTGTTTTATTTACAAGTATATCAAACATTCCTGTTGCTTTCGATTGCTTAACTTTGGCAAATAGAGATAAAAAATACAAGCAGAACTGTTTTCATGGGAACTAAAGCTACAATAAGAAGACGGTTTTCAGTGTCTCCACGTTTGATATTATAAATTAAAAACCATGTTATGTTTATCTAATGACACAATATAAAAATATCAAGGAGCGTGATTCTTTACCCTCCCCACACCCCTAAACCATACCTTGGCGCATGCTAATGTTATTGCGTGATGTTACCTGAACTGCAAGATCAGAGACAGCATTGGAAAAACCTGAGCTTGTCAAATGCTGATCAAAAGCTTTCTCTTTTATCTTGTTAATTGGAAAAGGGAAGTATGGTGAAATTACTATTAAGAAATGATGTCAATTGCTGTTCTGCTTTTTTATCCATCTAAGGATGATGTCCAAAAATACACACGAAAACAGTTATGTTGTCAAAATTGATACTAGTTACACCGGTGAAAGTCGGGATGCGGTCGGGATCCGTTTGATCTTAGATTTTTTACATGTTAACTGTTGTCATATTTAAAATGCCTAGACAGACTGTCCCCTAAATGTGTTGAATTGTAAAAGTTTAAGACTCGCCTGGAAATTCTTTCCAACTTTTATCTAGCATGGCAGACATACCATCAGTGTCTGACTATAAAATTCATCGACCCTAGCCAGGTTCTTTTCCATTTAAATAATAGAGTCTCGTTATTCCTTGTTGATTCAATAACCCCAGGCAGTTGACACTAGCTGTCACATAGCACCACTGTGTGGATTTGGTCATTTTTAAATAAAAACGGGGTATTACTCAATATTAGCTAATACGATGCCAAATTCATGATCAGAGTTAACATTCGTTGCACAGACAAAGTACATTTGAACAAAAAAAGCCAGCTGTCGCAATGTGAACTACTTTTTTCTTATATTTCCCTAAGTCCGAAATCATTAAGAAGAAAGTTTGCCCTGTAAATTTGTAAGGTTATCAGTTGCCATATAAACTGGTCCTGTCTGACCTGTATCAGTTTTATCTTGAAAATGCTTCGATGTGACAAAGTAGTAACTGAGTATTAGATATTATGCAATGCTTCTAGTTGCTGTGTTATTGATTTTCCAATTCTTGATTATGTATACACTCGAGTAAAACATTATGTCATAAAATGTGAAAGGTGAATGCAAAAGGTACTTACAATTTTCTGTAGAATATGGAGATGAACATGTAGATGGCACTGATTATTGAAGTGGCTGCAAGCAGCAAGTAGGTACCGATTGCCAGCATTTTGTCAAAGTTTGCAGAATCAGCTGTTCACTGTTGTCACAAATGGTTGTAAGTCCTTTTTGGGTATTGTTGCAGTTTCTCAAAGTCTGCGAGTGTCTTTTCGTTAATGGTGTAGATATATTGCTGTGTAGTTGTGGTAGTGTTCAGTAGTTGCTTGTCTCTCCCTCTTTCTGCTTTTCTCCCTCTCTTGAAGATATTCTTATGGCTTGCTGTCGCAATCTGTAGAGAAAAGACCGAATGGAACGTATTATATATCCTCACAGGTACTTCATTCATGAGAAAGACTAGCCATGACGTCATTATCTACCACCAATCAGGTTTCATTCAATGTTGGTTGTTTTGGCGGTAACCCAACCAACCTGCCCACTAAACAAAATGAAGCCCCTCCCATCATGCCTTATGTAGAAGCCACTTTACTCCAAAATGACCTTAGGGGCACTTAGTAGTAAAAGTAATACACAGAGATCCGGTCCTATAGAAACAGCAATGAATATTCGCAGCACGGCTGTTCTGTCATTAGATTTACAGTGTGCTGTTGTAGGACACCCATGCTGATGAAATTATTTTCAGATCGTCAGCTCACCAGCCGATTCTGACGAGTATTGGCAATTTCTTTCATAACTGATTCATAGCTTTTATATGGCCTTAGCTGCGCCTAGTGATAACACACAACTTATGTTCAATACGAAGAGCGACCCTTTGTTTCTCCCATTTAACACGTGCTTTACATCGGGGAATACCTTATAGTCTAAATTTGGACACAACGCATGTAAATATTTTTTCATTAAATAAAGTTCAATGAAAGGCCTGTGTCCCTAATTTATTTGACGTATACTACATTGTGGGGTACAGAATTTCTTTTCACTTATAAAGCATTTTTGGGATACCCTTTTCACACCTCCCATTTATCTATATTATATCTTAACCTCCATGCTAAATTTGGATTGCTACATAAGGAAACCTTGGAACTCTTTTCTTTTCAGAGATCGTTCGACATTACCCTTGAAAAGTTCTGGCCACAATACTGCAGACAATATCAATTCTTATCACTATCACAATGAGAATATCTTAATGGAAGTATGAAGTACTCGTAGCATTACATCATGAGTGAAATAGCTAATATATGGCTGTGTTTTGCCTTGTGATACGACTTTAACGATCGCTGCACAAAGATAGCCAGTTTTGGGTCATCAACAAGCAATGTGGCATCTTCCATTTCCTAAGTTGCTTCATATGATTGATAAGACCAAAAAGGTATTTTGTACACAGAGTATGTTGAGTCTACACTTGTTTACTTCAACTTTGCTGTATTAGTCAATGTTAGGTAAGGAAATATAAAGTCAAAAAGTCGCAATAAAGAAATACTTTGTCTGTAGTAACAATTTATCAAATGGTACACATAGTTCACTAAGATCAGTGGACTTTAGGACTATAAATTAATATGTTTATAGTATTATTTTTACAATTCCAGGGCGGTTGTAAATACCACTACTTGTTACAAACTGTAATGTATTCGAATCATGTGAACTCCTGTGGTATCAAAATTGTTACACTGTCAATAATATTTACTATGGCATCATAACAGGAGGACTACCTCATTACCTTCTATTTTCTTGAGCTTTCTTTCAATTGAACAGTCTACTTACAAACACGCACGCACATACACAAACACACGTTTTTTATTGTTTCCTTTCTTTTCAAATTTAGAAAAAGAAAGGTAAAAACATAGAATTATTTTTAGACCGTTTTGACCTGATCTTACCCTTTATTTTTAGTGAAGAATTCTAGCTAAAAGGAATGATCAATCAAGAACTGATGAGCAAACTAGGATGCATAGTGCCCAGTTTAAAAAAAAAGATGCTTATTTGGTTTCCCTTCTCTTTTACAATTTTACAATAGTATGTAAAAAATAGAAGAAAGAAGTTCATTTTAGCATTATCAACCCAATACGCATTTCCAAGAACAATAGACTTTCATTCATTGCTTCATAAAGTGGTAAACTATAGATGTTTACAAACTAGGTAAATTTCATAAATTCAGTAGCTAATATCCTTAGATTGTTAATCTCCTGTGCTTTTCAACTTGTACTTTGCCTACTATTTCAACAGGTAAGTGTACACGGGTCACGGGCTGAGACCTCTCAGATTAAATCAATCCAAAGGTGCTGTTATATATTTCCTTGAATGCAGCGACTTCCCGTATCTTGTACAGGTTGATTTGAACAGACTCTGATACAAACACGTTTAGTGGGAATCGTTTGGAATCAGTTGAATCACAACTGTTTTAAGAAAATCTTTTATTGGGTTTTTTTTCTTAATTTAGGATTTCGGAAGTGGTAGTAATCAGAAGTGGTTGAATTAATTTCGTGTGAAAAAACGGAATATATCTTTGTGATAACGGATGGCGATTTGACACTTATAGCTAATTGCTGTTGCATCAGTATCGTGACTAGTAGACGGTCTTTGTTAACAGAGGCTAGCGACTAATAACGCACCTGTTGATAGTATAGGATTCACTGGAGACAGCTTTCACCACAAAGTGTGGGTGGTCTTTAACATCAATGCATACTTCATTTTCACGTTTAAAATCGACAGTTTAGCAGTACAATTGTATTAACCAGTTCGGTCGTGTCTATGTTTTGTTTGAGTCATATTGCCGGAAGTAATCAACATATTGAGTGATCTTTATGTATTAACAACTGACCAAAAAGTCAACATGTGGAGTTTGTATGACTACAAATCTGCTCTGCTATGTTAAGCGTGCTGTTATTCCCGTATTTGTGCTGGTGCCAAATACCTGACCAAATGGATAGACATTGTTAATACATTTACGATGATTTTACATGGACATTAGAAATGATAGTACAATGTTGCTTATTGTGTCTATTTGATAGTAAAAGTCTAAACGCATAAGATAGCACTTTATTTTGTTTGAGATCCTGGCAACTTTTGGCACACTCCTTATTTTGCATAAATGCTGAATGCGAAGTGACTGCCAACATTCAAAATATTATTACAAATAATATGTGCTAGTTTTATGATTAGCCATAGATTCTAAACACTCAGAATAAACTTCCAGGCAGTTATGCCATCGGGAATTCACTTTGAAAGTCCCTGGTTTTCCCGCAAAGGGTTATCGCTGACAAAGATCTCCATCTTTTCATCAGTTTCAATCTTTTTCTTAATGATGTGTTTACACTTGGTTTCTGCAAACTAACTCTCATATAAAATTACATGTTTTTTTCTTTTTGTCACTTATGCCAATTTTTACAAGAAGCCACAGGGATATGACCGCCCGCCCTTCGACAAGTATATTAGCACTTTTCATTTGGCCCCTTCACAAGTGATGTCCATATGCTGAGAGTCAAATGACGAGATATGTTTACTTTGAGGGTCATACAGCCATTGGCAAAAAGAGCCATAGGACAAAACTTGTGACTGAAACAGCCTGGCATAAACAAGAACCTCTGATGGCAATTGTGTACCACAGGAGGCTATCAAAACAGCGCATAATAATTTTCGCAATGATGAACGTTGACTTGCTCAGACTTGATAATGTTTCTCTTTTTTTTGGGAACAATTATTTGGTACTTTATGTCGTAGACAAGCCACAGTGCATTAAGTAATAATCATTACCGAGTCTCATATAACAAATCTACTGTCCCAGTCTAGACCAGAGAAATAGATTAGATATACATAATGTTGCCAGATAATTTAATTGTTCACTTCAAGGGTACAGTTTGCAAAAATAACGGAAATGTTATCAGTTATCAATATTTACTTATTTCAATAAAGCAATGCATTTATGTGTGATCCCTAATGCTATTGAAGCCGAACTGAAAGCAAATTCTGAAAGACTATTAAATTCATTTAGGCTTGTCACATATGTTTGTATAAGATGATATACAACTTCCACTTTTCCCATCAAAATGTGTGAAGTCTTCGTGATAAAGCTTTCCAAATCAGCAAGTCCTTGTTGTTCTTCTGATACGAACTGAAACAGCAAGAACGCAATCTTGACAAAAGATGTACTACAAAAATCGGAGTCTTATTTTGCGATTTCTAGGATGATATCATTTGTGTCAGACATAGAGTAAATGTCTCAAAGCAAAAAGTAATTTATCAAAGTCATATTATACGGTACTAAATTCGTTCGTTGTAGGTTACAAATCGTCTAGTCTAGATATGTAAATGTCTAGGTGCTGATTAAGCCACTTTTTGCAACAACTTGTCACAGTTTTTGTACAGACGAAAGGCCAGATAATTACATGTAAGCCACTTCATTTATTGTTACATAGAAGAGAAAATGTTCAAACTAAGACAATTAGTACAAGGAAAACTTGACATGTTGCAAAGAAAAGTTGTCATCTCCCCGATTACATAATTTATCCTGGAACCTGAATACTGAAAGAGAAGACTGTTCTCCTAATCTCCCAGCATATCTGTCCCACACTATCTAAGATAATCTTAACTCAAATATTTCCAAGAAATAAAGGTTTGAATGTTGTTCCACCACTCCCTAACCCAAATATGACAATAATGCAAGTAAGGAAGTAAATCGCAAACGATGTAGATGTTTTTCAGCGCGTCTTCATAAACTACACGGTCCCTTCCTTAACGGCCGTTAAGGCTGTCATGCTGGTCTAGGAGCGTGTGTCCCTTACAGGGCATTGAGGTGACGCGGTGACTACTCAGGGTAGAGGTGTTTTGCACTTTGTCAGAATTTTGGTGAGTAAGGCCACAAGGTTTGCTAATGATTCAGACAAACATGGATATAAAC
>JBCAUI010215527.1:0-31271 GCA_038406195.1 Haplosyllis anthogorgicola
ATGTGTGATGTTATGAAATCACTTGGCAAGGTACCATACCAATTTCAAACTCTGAAACGTGAATTCAGAGGCCCCTGTATACGATAGTATACAGGGGCCAATGATGACTTACATCACGATGTTTTCTCGTATTTATTGTACAACTTTGACAAATAGAAGCAAAAACAAAGAGACGTGTTGAAAAGAGAAAGATCGTGTTACAATGTCAAAATTATTTTTCGCATTTTGCCAAAGCTTGTTAGCTGTTACTAAATCAAAATTAATTAAGATTGCCAATCTAAACTCACTGAAAAGTGTCGTGAATGAATGCAATTAGAATGGTCTAAAATGATAATGAACACTACATTTTGGGATCTTTTATGGCAGTATGAATATACATGGGCATGATGTTCGTTCAGTTTATGTTCAATGTGAAAAATGAGCAATTGTTGCCTTCACCATTAATTACAGAGAATTGTGCCTTTTAAAAGGCAAATATTCACTGCGTATTTCAATGTCCTGATCATCGTAAGTAAAAGCGTAAGTAAATATCATCAACAGACTAAACCACAAGGGCAAACGTCATACGTCATTAGATATATCCGAATGTCTGGACATTATGCAGTTTCAGAGGTAACCCAAATCTTTTCTGGGAGAAAGTTGTCGCCATGGAAGATTATCTCAGGATTCCCTTCCGTGGATAATATCAGCCCAACGGGCAACAAACAATAGAGTACCTTGCCAAATCTGCATGTTGGGCTCTTGTACCAGTGAAATGTCATCATCCCGCTTCCGTCTACATCAACACGAACTAAGTAGTAGAACCTTCAGTCAGAATGCACTTCATCCGGCCAGTACAAATATCTTTCATCAAAGAACCCCGGAGAAACAAAATCAATGTTACTTGATTTCTGTCATTGTACATAACAGTTTACCTCAATGGACCGACAGTGGCAGCAATTTCCTCCTGTATTCTTTTTCTTTTTCTTTTTCACACATCGATCTATTTACATTGCACGGTGTCTTTTGTCAACAAAGCAAATTGATGTTTCTTCCCGCATAGTGGCTAAATTCAGATACTAATGGTTACATTATTAATGGTCATCTATGCATGCGTGTCGTATTTCTTATTTCATAAGTATTGAACTAAACAAGAGTTAATTAAGGCCACTGACCGGAACTTTTTGTACATTAACCAATTGTGGACTATATCTTGTTCATGTACGTACAGATATACAGACCATGTGTGTAACGCTACAATGTTTTGTGTAAAGATATAAAGAAGTCAATATCAAGGATATGGCAAATCCAATTCACTTTTATTTGACTTGTGTTGGAACGACTGCTTGATATGTATATCTGTGTATTCAAGCCTTTCACTGGACCAAATCAGGCGTGCGAAAGGTGTTGAATAAAATATCGAATTTCTGTACAGAGCGCATCTTAACGTTTCACGCCTTACAATAACTAAATACACATAGTGTGAATAATCCATAGATCAACTACCCCATGAGATAAGTTCACGACTATGACCAATAAAGAGATTATCTATATTTAGACGATATGTTCCAGTAATGAAGAGACCCTATAAATGGACACCTGAACTTTATCAAAGCACCGGATCATACGTCTTCTGACAACTCTGTATTACATGATATAGCGTACTGGATTTGTAGACATCTAGTTTCCATGGTTAAGAAAATGAAGGAAAGTATATATTACATTTGGCTGAATTGTATCTGATTATTAGTTAACATTTTTGGAGAAACTAGTCTCCGAAGTTGAAAGGACAAATAAGGTAAACTGAGTGTATATTTACTTGACATTTATGACACATGTCATATTGCTGATTAGCAATTTACTACTAGGCATAATCCCTTAAAGGAAAGCTTTTTTATTTACACATATTTTCAAATATCTGAACAAATATCTGTCCAGGTAGTTTATTTGTAACTAGATACTTGTTGTATATTAAATATACAGATATCAAGATTTACCTGCATCAGTTCAAAACTCTAATAGGTCTATGAAGAGTCTATCTGAGGAGTTATCACGGTTTTTATATATTGATCACACATGAGGATGACACATGCTCGTTGGTAAACACAAACGATGGCAGTCATTAAGATCTACTGACCTCTCGCCTCAGCTCTAAATGGACTATACAGTGTCGTGTTATCCGGTGGTGATCTAGTCTGCAGCTTCGCTAAAGAGGACAGATTAACGCCGCAGTTTTCATGTGGAACCCTGCGGAAGAAGGCAAAGAAGTCACCTCAACCTGTGCGAGTGTCACCTACCGTCCTGCAGGTGGCAGTAGGATCCATTCAGCAAATGTGAAACGAATAAATGAGAAACGTCCTCTCGTGAACCTTGCTGGGACCCTACATGACTCTTAATTGATTATTCAAGAACAACTCGAGCAATGCGGTTTTATGAATTAGGGGCGGCAGGTGTTACATTACCTCCTGCAATTGTTTTACGCTCGCCCGGCGGTCAAGGGCCATCGTAAATCATCAAGTTATGGGCGGACAGGTTAGCTCAGAAACATTGAACGAAAAGGAGAGATGTATCAAACTGAATACTGATCAGACCTTAAGGGCTTTAAGCACTATAAAGTCAAGACGTGGATCCACGAGTGTCGTTTACATTTGACAAGTGTCACTGGGTTCACATTGAATTCCGATTCGCCGTGAATGGAAGAAACTTGAATGGAAGAAAGACTTTTGTTCGGCACAAAGTTTTAGTCGAAGCTGGTTTGACGGAAGCACTATAAGGACATGACAGAAGCTGTTTGCTGAGCTGCTTACACATCTGGTTTAGCTGCGAAGGAGCAACGAGATTGTCTGCCTGACTATGCAATCAGACCTCACAACTTACTTATAGAGCAACAAAGGCTACAACACAGAGGACTATCATTACATGCCCAGACACAATCCAATTCGACTGTGTAATCCGATTGCTGAAGTGATTTGACGACCTCGTCGTTGGGCGGGAGTCTTGATATTTGGCATCAATTGGTGCCTCTACACATGTAACAGGTTGCCTTTAGGCTTGAGCTTGTTTTATGCCGGTACTGTACTTATGCAAAGAACTTTTGGATTAGCCATTATGCGGTAAAGGAACAGTGTTATCAGTGGTCTACTAATGAAAGAGAGTCGATATCTTTTTCACCAGGCCGCTTCGTTAAGTTATATGTAACTGAACTGAAAAAAGATAGCATCAGGTGAGCTGGATTGTTGATTCTGGTGGAGACAGAAGGAGCTGCCTGCAAGTAAAGACCGCAAAAATCTAGCGGGAGATGCCTACCTGTGTGATTCTTTATTGCCATGAGTTAGCTGGAGTAACTTGAGAAGAAAGCTCAGTTAGAGAGACTCTATTTCATTTGTTTTATTAAAAAGCAGTGGGACAGCTCATTCGTTGTCAGTTGCACTGTCATACAGCTGTGGCTACATGTTGCTCTTATAAACTGACATTTAACTACGAAGGATATCAAAAAGTGCTACAAGGGATACAATGCATGTGACGGGGATCTTACATGCTTTAATCCTTCTGGATTTCTTAATTGCCTCTGTACTGTCTTCCGCATTCAAAGGCAAGGGAATTATGATCGGAGCAGTGATGCCCTTTAATTCAACTAGGCTCTTCTCCATTCCAAGAGTAAAACCTGCGGCCACAATAGCCCTGTCAGATATCAAGAAAAAGAGTATCCTTCACGACTTGAGTATAAGTTACAAGGATTCACAATGTGACGAATC
This sequence comes from Haplosyllis anthogorgicola, assembly GCA_038406195.1. Taxonomy (NCBI): domain Eukaryota; kingdom Metazoa; phylum Annelida; class Polychaeta; order Phyllodocida; family Syllidae; genus Haplosyllis; species Haplosyllis anthogorgicola. Next base: position 3,735 of record JBCAUI010215527.1, read on the forward strand.
TCACGGTATGAACCACGCCATCGACATGTACATAAAGGGTCAGGTCAACGTCTTCTTCGGACCTGTGTGCGACTATTCTGCGGCCCCTGTCGCAAGACAAACCAGATTTTGGAATATGCCCATGGTCTCAATTGGGACCATTGCTCAAGATTTCAAACAAAGACGGGAGACAGTCTATCCCATGTTGACACGAGCGGGCCCAGTAAATCTTGGCTCTCTAGTAAACTCCTTCAAATGGCTACTTACGGATTACAATTGGACCAAAGTGAAGGTTATTTACGCGATGAATGCTTATGGAGAAATTTTAACCCGTTTCTGTCACCTCGCCGCAGAGATGCTGGTGACAGATCTGCCACACAGTGGTTTTACTTTGGATTATTATCGTCTCTTCGTGGAAAAGGACCAGGGCTTATCAGAGGAGGTGGATGATGTTCTTCTCAGGGAGATTGCGAACTCTTATGGAGGTAGGAAATCCTGTAATTGTATATTTATGGTACCCGCGGGTCCATGTATATTAAAAGTACTTACACCGTGGTCATCTCTCTATGCATAGCTTTAAATCTAAGTGGATCTCCGTGGATCTGCAGCTGTGACTGTTAATCTGACCCATTCCGCCTGGGCACGCGGCTCGTAGGCAATACTGGACCTAAACTAATCAGATTGGGCTGATTACCTAAATAAAGCTGCTGCCACTTTCAGATTCTTGTTGACACTGTTGGCTTTCCAATGGTAATTAATAGTACATGATAGTCATTATGTCATCCAATTTCAACCAATTGATTACCTGACAGAGCCACATGTTGAATCAATTACCTTATCTTCAAAACAAGTGGTTTAAGATATGCACAATTGATTGTTTGATATAATAAACTAAATGTTTAAGTTTGCACAATGTCGAGAAAGCATTATTGACAACAATAATAAACTTCTACATTTTAGGAGAAGTAGATATAAGTTACTATGGCATTTATTGGTGCAATAGTCTCGATCAGAGCACGGTAGAAATGGGATAAGGCCCCACACTCGCTGCATTGGCTCTTATGATTTCTTTGATAAGTCAACTCCTTCTATTTTCCACTCAGCTACATGATGTCGTCAACCATAAAACTCAACATGGAAATACATTAAGTCCATATCAGCAGAACGACCAGCGTAATCAAAAATAGATCCAATACCCCATGTCTGATTTCTTAGAACTCATTTCTGCGACGTGTAGAAAAAGAACCATAAAAGGCATGTAGTTCTATCAGAGTAACCTTTACAGACGCACATTATGTTATGTCACTGGGGGTAGTCACGCAGGTATGAGAGATAAACCGAGTCGTCACAACTGTATTAATGCTCGATGGTTACATCAAATGTACTCATCACTCAAGACTACACAGCTATCTTTTCGTTTTATTAGAGCAAAGAGCTGAGAATGGTGTTTCTTTCGGTAGAATCAACCGCTTTTTTATTTGTTCTTTTTACTTACCTTTCTGTTTAATAGTTGATTTACCTCGAGACTTGCTGAAATTGGTCGAAACATTTAGCGTAACCGCAGATTACTACGGTGCTCGTTTGTATGAATTCAGAAATCAATACAGATTGATTATCCTGTTCAGGACAATGATACTCTTGTTTAGCATCAGTAGTATGTTGGTCGAAACTGTACAAATTACGAATACCCATAAGTCATAAGCAAACATGTGGGCAGCAGAAATTTATTTTAATCAGGAAGTCAATTTTGCTATTTAAAGCTTCCCTGTGGTTGGAAATCAGTGGGAAAGAGATGGTACATTAACTTTTGTTGAAAGGGAAGCCGTGTCAATGGGCGTTCTCTTTCACACATATTATACAAGAACAATTATGTATTGCCATGTATCACCATAAATATCTACAATACAGTGTTTTACAAGAAGTTCTGTCATGAGTTATATTACCATTAAAGTTTGCTGTATTTGCTTCGTTGCCTTTGCTTTAATGTGTTTTTATATGATTTCCTCTTAGTCGCTAACTTTATTACTATCTATCTTTGAATTTCGTGCTTTCAAACATGTATTCTTTAATACACGAATTTTTACAAATACGTCATCTAAATTTAGTATGAAATTCTAGCCGCCTTTTTTTTTAAGCCACGAAGAAAATATTAAAGGTAAGTCAGTCGTTGCTATGGACAATGTTATCTGATATTTGTTCTTTTTGTGACATGTGGAACATGTGAAAAGTAAAATCCGGTTTAAGAGGCTTTATGGCGGCTATGAAATCATACACTTACCAGTGCAATGTAGTGTGTACCGTGTGCACTACTTGATGCCAAAAGGCTCAGAGCTGTTTTTGGTTTTCTCACCATTAGACCATTCAATTACTGTTAAAATTATACAATAACGATAACCGGACTGGGTATAATACACCGATCTAGTATCACTTTTCGCACAAGTACACATTTTTTTGTATTACAATATAACTGGAGATCAAATGCCAGTGCCTTAACGTTCTTGCTGAAATCAAGATGACACCTATTAACGTCAGTCTACCTAATACACTGTTCAAATTGTCGAATGCGTAAAAGTAGGAGGAAACACTTTAACATGGTTGAATCAAACGTTTGCTCTATGCAGGTCGGGTGCCAAAAACGAGGTGAATTGGATTCCCTAATTATCATCTGGCGTAGTTCCAGTGTCAGGGATCCTTTTCAGTGGATCGTTATTACATCTAATTATAGCAGTCAGTTAAGTTTTATTATCCTGTTGTGTTCACGACAATAAATTGCATACCATATTCTATGCATTTTATGATGTATCATTGGCGGATCCAGGATTTCCTGTACGGGGGGCGCCCGGCCCGTGGGGGGGGGGCAACCCAATTGTCACCTATTTTCGCCCAAAAATCGGGAAAAACTGCATGAAAATGAAGAAAATTTTGGCCGTGGGGAGGAGGGTGGGGGGCGCCTCCTGCGCCCCCCACCAAATCCGCCAATGTGTATTGATGAAGATGAAATAAAAAACCAGGTCCTCTCAGCAGAAATGCGCTAAGTGATTCGATAGAATCTCAAAGCAGACAATATGATTTGTTCATACGTTTTCTGCACTAAATTTACGTCAATTTCTGTTTTATTCTGACCAAGGTTTAATTAGACGGTTACCTGTGTTATGCGCCTCAGCCATTGTTTGCTTTTCATATGGCTGCTATCAATACAGAAACCTATATTTGCAGTAATGTGTGGATGAACAAGTGGAAGTGGTAATCTTAGATAAAGCTTATTTATTGCTCCGGTTATTGAGCATTATATTGAGCCAAGTCGCTTTAATCACGAAAAGATAAATCACATACCCACCCTGTGTTCCAGTTAAATGTGTTAGTCAAACATGGTAATATTTTACATTTCTGGACCTAAAGCTTTTTCCAGGAGTCAAAAAGGGCATTATTCATTAAATTTGAAATTATTAACGCGAAATGTTTAATATTAAAAATTGGCACATTTCTGATGGTCTTGAAAGGAATTAGATCTCGGATTGCCGTGCCGTTTCTGCAGTGTGGGTTGTTTAAATTATATAGCAACATAAAATACCGAAGACCTTCACGTAGACACCAATGAATGCTTGCTCTTAAAATTGATTAAAGGTGTGTCGCCAGGAAGGGCAGAGAAGGCAAGGAATTCTGTGATCTAAAATTATCAATACCAGCAAAGTAAAATGTGTCTGATCCTTATATCAAAGGTATAATTGTCAAGCCCTTTGGGCAACAACATGCCAATTTAAATGCTTCATTTAAATAGATTATATGGTATTTCTAGAGATTAAACTAATTTAATTAATAGTAACCAATGCACACAACTGTAAACATTTACATGCATACTGCATACATACAAGATTTCTGTAAAAAAAAGTAATGCATTGGTCTTTTAATAACGATCATATTCAATGCAACAGTTACATTTTCAATTCTCAACTGATGCTTTATTGTTGTATTGTTGCACTGGTCATGTAGTTAATGTCATGTATGTATTTAGTTATGATAACATGCGTGTTGCCATAGATAAAGGTTATTATTGAATTGTCTCTCCTGTTTGAGGAGGAAGTTGATCACTTCGCTGTTTTTGAGGGCCAACTTTATATGCATGTAAATGAAAGTATATTGGGTATTTTGATGTCGTCCATTCTGTGTTACTGTGTTATGTGTATGATACACTTGTCCATCCCTTAGTTAAAGATATATTTTCCAACAAGAAATTATTCATAATTGAGACATTTGCGTTGGACGAAGTAACTTAACGTATTTAATAATCATCCGAATACCCAAACTTAGTTTGACATCCACATATGCATACGTTTATCACAGAATTGTTTGACCTGACCAACAGTAATTTTCCTAATTAAATTTTGTAAGTAAGTTTTGGTAATAAGTTTAGGATGATTTTACTCGTTAGTCTAACTTGAGTTTTCTAAGTTTTCATAAATGTATTAATGACTAACATATTTTTGGTGACACATATATATGAAATTTTACTTGTCAGTCAAGTGATTAGAAAAGGAACTTCGAAAATCCTTGAGTGTCACTTTCTGCTTTTTCACTTGCTTTACTTGTTGCCAGCCTGCACGGTCGTGGTTGATAACGATTACAATGTGACAGACAACGAATTATCACGACTAGCTCCTTGCAACTCGTTTAAAATTTGATTAACATTACTGTAGATACTAGTAGACATTAAGAAAGAGATGTAAAATCTCTGAAACACATGCCTTGAATGACTGGTACAGAAAATAACCTCCTCTAAATTGACTATGAGCTCCAACGAGCTTCATGTGCTGTGACCATAACGTAATAATCCTGAAATGTAAAAAAAAACCCATTCCACTGGACCGTTGTCATATTCAGTGACACTTGTCATGAAAGGTCGAAGTCATTTGCCAAATGAACCACGTTTCTATTGATTAGTTAAGATCTGAAACAAACTATATTAGGATGTTCAAAACTATGAAAATCAAAGCTAGAGAACGATTTAAATTAGTCGCCTTCAATTTCTTTACCAAATGACTAAAAGCAGTGGAAAAACAAAGTTCCTTGTGGAAAGAGCTTTTCACTCCAGCTTGGGATACCTTATCAAATTACTGCAATCGAATTTCACAGTTTTACCACAAGGATTCCTTTACGAGAAAACTCAGAACAACTGTTAACGATCGTCAAGTTTTTCATTTGTCTACAATAACAATTTGCCATTACAATTTTAAATCCGATACAATGGCCTCAAACCTTTAGTGTCACAGTCAATAAACTGATACGTGAAACACAATCAAATTAGCAAATAGAGTGCAACATAAATTTAACAGATCATGATGGTCAAATAAGAGCGATAAATTCGAATCTAGATTTGTATTTGCCGCAATAAGATCTTCTTGTACGCTTTTACGCTCTTCGTGATTTCCTAGTTTCATAGAATACACGTAGCCTCCCTTGCCAAGGGGTTGTCTACATTAACCCCAACCTGCTGCTAGTTGGCAGCTGCAGCATAAATGGTACTTCCCAGCTCCATTCCAGCAGGCCGGAGCTTAGATTGATTGGGTACGCAAGAAATAGCTAAACATTACCCCCGGGCTCCGAAGCCAGATGAAACCAACACTGCACAACGTTGTTCTCACAAACCCTTGACAAATGAGATTGATTTACAATTATAAATTGCAACTATCAATAATATATTTTAAAAGTAAACACCACTATCCGTGCCTGTTGATGATTTTTCACGGCATATACCTTCGTCCGGGGAGAAGACACCCTCCCTTAGACTCAGTATGAAAGAAGAATAAAAGAGAAGAGCATTCCAATGCGTAAACTCAGGCTGACTGGGAACAAGATGTATTCCACTGGTAGCGATAATTACCTACAATAAGGGACATTCTCTAACAGTGGAGATCATCTCGTGAGACTGATCAATTATTTCGACTAGACGAATGTGCAGGCTGTGTATGTCACTAATCTCGAGACTGTCAGTCAGCTTACAGCAACTCATTTATCACTTGACAAATCGAGGCTTAAATACTCGTTTCCTCCGGTGGCTAAATATCCATTGTCTTCCGATTGGCTTTACTCTACATAAGGACACGGCGTAAATTCTATTTGTACTTTCCACAAAAGGAAACGTAAATTAAATGATTGGAAGCGACAAACATTTGTTGTAAAGCACTTTGGGTGTGATCACAAGGCTTTTAGATTATGTCTATGATTAAATGTCACCCACAATTCTGATGTACAAGTTGCTGTCATGCAAAATTTTAATCAAAGTAATTCCCAGAAGCACTAGTACAGTCCATCAATAGTTGACTTCTGTGATAAAACTTTTAACTTGCATCTATTTTATAATTTAACCTGTAAACAGAAGTGATTTAAACATTTCCTGATGTATGTACGGCATTTGTTTCAGCAGATTGATTAACTGTCTTTCGAAGAAAAATACTTTTGTACCAACATTTTGTCATCATAAAACCGAAAAATCCCTAGTGAGGAAAAACAGGAAACCTCCTCGACGGTACAGTGGGCGTTCACTGATTAGAGGAAGAATTTCATCAGACCCATACCATCTCTATCTCTGAATAGAGCTCAGTGTTATTTTCGTTGTTTAAAACAAATTCGGTTAATTAATCGCTCTGGTGTTTGATGGTGATATTGTCGTGTATTAATTACATGCAGTAATAACTGTTGAGCGAAAATAGATATCCATTTGACTATGGTGATTTGCTCACAGGAACCTATTACAGCAACTATTAGTTTTGCCTTCGACGGATGTAAAAAGTTTGATGTACTTCCCGAGTTTATTGTTTCGAGTCTCTTCGAGTCTCTCTGAGAACAATAGTTCCAAAGGCAATTAGCTACAACATCCGTTTTAATTTTAAAAACCTGAAAATGAAGAATGTCCTTCAAACATTATTCTGAAAAAAAGATCAGCAGTCGTTACATGAAGAACTTTGTAATAATAAGTTTATTTTGGTGTCTGATAAATAGCCCTGGTTCCTGCAGTTATTTACGCATTTGCAGATTTACAAAATGGTCTGTAGATTCTGTAGAATACAGCATCCGTCAGTTTCAAACATTGCGTTGACATGTAGCGTGTAGCAACCTCGCCCCCCCCCTTACACACACACGCAGTTGTTTCCTCGTGGTTTAATATGTTTCTGGGGAAGGATGGAACTACGACTACTGTGTGGAGTTCCGATAACCATGTTAGCCAAAATTACGCAAAACAAATCCTCGGCCTAAAATGCGCTCAAATCATTTTGTTCGTCGGTTTCATTGAAAACCAGTGCAGTTTGGTTTTGTACTGGTGTCGTGTAGCAATAAAATCTGTCACAGAAAGCAGGGAAGCAAAGTACGTATCACACGTACGCTTTCTGGCAACATCGGTCTGTTGAGGAAAGGTAGAGATTCTACATTAATACGTTGTGTTGTACTGCTACAAGATAACGTCCTCATCAACCATGTTCAACCTTGATGGGCATTAGGAGATTGAAAGAGACTGTCATGATATTCCAACCGCCATTATTTTAATCAAAATATTTCTGCACGATTTTATAGTCACGTTGCTATTAGAACCTTTAAATTTAAATTGGATTTGAATAAAAAAAGAATCAGGTGTTCTTAAAATGAGTTATTTTAAAGCAACCGCGAAACTAGTCACCAAAAGATAACTAGGTTACGCCCATAACGATTGACTGTATTCAAACCAAGGTAAAAAGTATCTAATCGGAAGACTTTTCAATTGACAGATTCGCCAACTGAAACGTTTTAACCGAGCAATGAGATACAAATATTTAATATATGCCTGGCGCGACTGTATAAAAACTATATAATACGGTATTCATCATAAGACTATTCTATCATCATCCATCAAAAGTGACAAACACTTTCCTCTGATAATATTACGTCTATTTACGTTACTCATAACTGATCTACCAAACTGCTTTAACGTGGCTTTCAAATTACTTGAGTAAATTTGTTACGCCTGGCACACAATGAACAATTTATAAGTTGTGATGGAAGAGGAACCATCTCTCACTGACTAAACCACGGAAGATTTTGAGAGCTGTTTTAAATGTACAAAGACAAGCAGTATTATCCTGGGGTAATCTGTAATTGGAAAGATCATGAAGCCAATTCTTACTATCCATCATTAGGGAGAAACGTAGGATCGGATATGTTGGGTTTAGTTTGATTCTCTTTCATCTGAGCTCATACATCTGATGATATATGCTCCTTAATTTTAGCAACCTCATCTTTGAACTTCCACGACAAAAACTTGACTGTAGTAGGAGCAGAAACGACAGACTGTCGTACAAATTCTTTGGCAAATCCTTGATTTAATAATTATTGTTTTTGCTAAGTCATGTATCCAACATGCAATCATCTTTTAACATAATGGTCAACTCATATTAGGAAGAGTGGGAAAAGGTTAAAGAAAGTCTTTGGTCAGATAATGGCAGATAGACATGGATTATGAAGTCTCCAAATGCAACTTCCGCACAGTCTTGTTAACAGAAGACTAATTCTTGTACGCTGCATAGCCTTGAGCAAGCAATATGACATCTGAGCTTTCCTTCATCAGCTTCGTTCACTACTTTCAAGCAGCAATTGCTTTGGTTATATTCTGAAGAAACCTAAAGCAATTGGATTTTATGTGCAACTGTAATAACGCACCTGTAAATTACCAAGTTTTTTGTCGCGCCTGCAAAGGCAAAAAAGTAACAAGTTTATTTTTTACCTCTGTATGTATGTACCCTTAGTTTACTACCATTCGTTATTATTACTGAGAATTTATGCACCGCATAACGTAATGTTAAATACGACCGGCTATTCTAAGCAACAAATACACGGCAATATAACCGGTTCGTTGACCAACAAGAAATATTAGACTCAGTATGTGCAGCGCATTTTTTGTTGACGATGCGTTTTTATCAAGAAGAACCCGTTTTGAATTCTATAGACGCGTTCCTGACTCTAAAATGTCGTAACTTGTGTCTTTTGAATCGACTTAGCGCAGAGTTCTGAACATGTATAATAAAAGGCTATTTCCTGTGTAATCAATCTAACGTACAAATCGGGATCATGAAACAAATCAGGCGAGTGTATAGAGATCGTATAGCGCAGGAAAAAGGTGTGTAATCTCAAGCATTATGCATTCTCGTCATACTTTAAGACAAGTAAGAGGAAGTGAGTCCCTTTAAGGTTACAGGAGGATCTCTTACAACCTTTAAGATGCTATGCTATATCCAACGCATGTGTTTCTTACTCGCCTCTTGAACCTGGATGATATTTATATTTCCTTCATGCAAATTGCCTTTATAATATAAAATGTCATAATCTTGCGGGTATTTTCAATCAACTGATATGACTTCTTCCTGTCTAGCATGTTTTCCTGTACAAACGTTACGTAACGTTTGTTGACTCATCGAACATCTCGCATAAAAGTGTTACAATTGAAACCTAACAAGCACACAGTCATCATCGGTCCCAACACAGGAAAGAGATTCCGAAATCCCATAACGTTTACTCTGCTAAGAAGGCAGATCTAACCTAGAGAATCCGTGTACGCCCACAATTCACTTCTCCATCCATATATCCAATCAAGATAGCTACATCTTTTTATTGTCTGTCCTGTCCAACGAATGCGGGTGGGTGGATCGGGATGTGGGTGTGAGATACGGGTGGTTGGAGGTTTCACATCCGTCCGACCTGCAACCAAATCCAAAGTAGTAGTAGCTTTGTCGCGTTTCGGAATGATATTATCTTTCCGATCTTTTGCATGTAAATAAGATTTTAGTTGTTCCATTGCACCATCTATATACACAATTTAATAAGTAAAAACATCAAAATGTTAAACTGAAACAAGTTCAAACTCTTTATCCAGGAAATTCTATTGAATGAAAACGAATAAATTCAAAAGATAATATCTTGCCGAAACTTGACAAAGCTTCTATCTACAAATTCACGGAGCAACATAAAGAACGTCGAGGACGAAGTTACTACGATTTTCTCGCGGCATCAACATTATATAAAATAACAAGAAATAAGAAGAATGACATAAGACTTGATCTGTTGCCATTTCTGTATTTCTAATTTCACTTGCAATTGTTAATTTAAGATGAGTTCATTTGTTATTAAAGCCTTGTTGCCAGTAAATAATACGACGGGTATAATCTAATATCACTGGAGTTCGTTTCCATTCACCAACAAAATATGTAACATATTACATATTGTCAGTTGCAGGTTCATCTGTACATTTAGGTGTATCATTTCATTTTTAAAGGTGTGCAGTGATCTTTTCGATTTGAGACACGACTAACTCGAAAACAATAGCGATAAAGCTTTTTCTTGCCTACTTTTCCAATCCAATTAGTTACACAATTTGTCTAATTATGTCTCCGAATTTGTTCATACTTTCATTTATAAAATAACATATATTAGCATCTACAATCAATTGCTAAAATAAGTAATTGTTAATTGTAATTATTAAAAAGTTGTCAAATTCTGGGTTCAATTTCCTGCCTAATAAGGTAAATTTGCCTGATGAAGCAGGTAAAATAAGGAAAAAACCCCTTTAAAATCTACAGAATCAGCTGCTGGTAGTTGTATCTTCATACATTGCTAGTTTGTTACCTTGTACCTGAAAAGTTTACCTGTTGTGTTTACACATAAAACTTTCTGGAGTTAAATTGCTGCTGACTCGACTTGTACATTAGTTCCGAGAATCTTTTATTTTCCTCCCACAAAGTGACCTTCAATATTTCTAAAGATGTATAGCAAACATCCATTTATCTATTTGGACTTTAATGTTTAAAAGGTATCTGTCTGAAAGATATATTAACTACACTAATTATACCCAGACATCCAGGATTCAACTGTTATTAGAATTACCATCTCTACTGACTGATTATGGCCAATTTATTATTGTGTTATTTTGCACACATTATATTCAAATATGTATCAACTGCCAGATGGCAAATGACATATTGTGGCTTGATTATTTTTACACCGAAACATTCTATCTTAATTAAGCGTCACGACGCGACCTTTGGAATAACTTGCATGACGGACAACTTTAGATGAGGATGAAACATTTTATAATAGTTAACGATTCAGAGAATTGGTAATATGAGCAGTTTATTAGTCTAATTAAGGAAAAGTCCTTTTTTGGTCTAACAACTCAAAGCTATAATTCATACATGTAGAAACATTTACAAAGAAAGGGAACAGTAGGATCTTTTTGCCATTTTTAATCTATAAATGTGTGAATATTGGACACAGTAAAATTTAGCAATGTGTCTTTTTCATGCATCATTGTTATTCATATCAAGTTTACACGATAAATTCTTTTTCCACAAAAACGGACGTCTCTTCATACAAAAAATGGTTTCGATGAAAGTACAAATATAGATGCCGAATTGAAAAATAGATCAGATTGACCTTTCGAGCTTTTAGATGGGATGAGAATGCATGGTGTAAAGATTCTTTGGCCTTTATTCTAAGTTATCCAAAAATTGCTTATCCATTACACTGAGCAACGAAAAAGGCTGGCAAGAACAATTAAAAACGTGAACGAAAGTCACAATAGGTTATAAACAGGATACAATGCACTTAGGATTCCCATTTGTCTTCATTATAATCATGATACTTGTCGCTTTTGTAACGATTTGTGGGACTAATTTTCTTCGCAGGAGTAATTTGATATCACCTGCGCACTCCTGCATTATATAACATCAAATCAGGAACTACTTTATTACCCCTGAAAAAATCACATAGGAAAGCGCTTTGAAAGTTAAGAAAAGATTTATATTACCACGTCGCCTGTAGGCCTGCATATTCAAATATAATATATGTTTTGTATTCTCATTATCAACATTCTGTGTTTCATTTCCAGGATTTATCGCTCTCCCACTGCTTCTCAGGAAATTAATGCATTTGCTTCAGCATATAAAGAATCTAAGCAGTTTAAATATAGGTTAGCTGTTAGTGGAGATTAATTTTAATTAAACAATTGGTATTTGTTCCTGCTTCGGCAGTCTAGTTTTGTACATGATTTGTTCTGATTTCTCAGCAGGAGAATCACGTTCGTTTGTATTAAACGTGACACGATTCATTTTAGATACAATAGTGTTTGTTAAGGCTGCCTTGGAATATAGCGTTTGTTAAAGCAACGCCGTAATCTCATACAGTAAATCTGCATTGGGGAAACTGCCCATTATTCAAGGGAGAAAGTCCGTGGATGATAGTAGCTTCGCCCAATGGAGTACAAAATACTGAGTGAAAATAATACGTGGATGTCAGTAGCTCGTCCAATGGCTAGTACACCCAATGCAGATTTTACTGTCTACACTATTAAATTGAGTAATTCATGCAAACAATATTGGCAATGAAATCGGTGTGGATTTTTACTTTCTTCAGCTACACATGTGTTAGCGGTATACTTACTTAACGTTCATACCAGAGCGTTACAATAGAAAGGATATGTACTATACGTAGTATGGTACACAATTGGGGAAATATACTTTTTTACAAAGTTCTTTAAACGGCGATAAACAGGGGAATTGATGTCGAAGAGTTTCAATTTGACCACAACAAATTATGACAGCTTTGCTAGCTTGCTAATTCTATTTATGTCGGATCTGCTAATATATACGCTAGACGTCGTAAACCACCAGCCATGAATAAGTTCGTTAGAAGACGTCACTTTAACACTGTCTATTTTTCTCTTACTTTGTCTGCAATGCATAAGATTCGATTGAGTAAACCGACAAAGACGCAGTGACATTGCATTGCTGATTCCACATGTAGATTGTTGACTTAATACATTGCCATTTTTTCTTAACAAAGATTCAACTCACAGATAACGAAGGGCAACCGGTATGTAGTATATATCTCACGTCTTGATAGATAAAAAGCGGCATGTCCCTTTAGGCAGTAACTTGATCCCTTCCAGACCATCACATCGTCTCATTTGATTTACCAGTTTTGTCTCATCCTGAACAGAAAGGAAATCTTACGTGTAATATTGAAAGAAAAGCATCAAAGCAGGTTGATATATCTGGCAGTAAACTAAGCAAAAATTATTGTAAAGGGTCACACATTTGGCACTTGTCTGTAAGTGTGGAGTACCACAGTTTATTCACTTATACCGTACCTTCATAAATACTGATTTTTCCTACAAAACCTCATTTTAACAGTGTTCCTGAGTATTTATGCAATACTGGCTGGGTTTTTTTACAGCTGGACATCTAGATGTGTCAGACAAGTACTTTTTCAGTATTTGACCAATGAAAATTGTTGATAGTGGAGTTGTCACATTGATCATGTTCACGCAACAGTCACAACAGTGCTTGTCATTTCAAAGAGTTCATCCTCACGTTTCATGAGGATCACCCAGTGGAGGGTGACCACTCAAGGACACTGAACATGAACAAAATCCAAAATAGGAGTAAAAGTGGCTCCAAAATGGTGGTCTGCTAGTCCAAGAAAAGCGACCGACGATTGCCACTGTGATTTGCTTAAATGGATAAAAACTAGGTTTTTTCCATTGGGATAAAATTGTGAAGTCTTTTATCTAGGCTATGTATTGCTGAAGTGGTCGACGTCAGAGTTAGAGACCCACAGTCTTGGATAATAAGCTCTCGAGTCCTGCTTCGTTATGTGTCCCCAAACACAAATCAGTCAAACTACACTTGAAATACAGAGCTGTTAGGTTTATGGTCAAAGCTGTGTGATCAATCTGCTATAGTTCCAGCTTAATACGACAGCACCCTTACATTAGTGGTCAAACAGATGTTATCTTACTAAGTAGTCTTTTTTCTTTGTGTCCTTAAGTGATAGAGATACGTGTCCTGATTTTATGATTACTTATGTCGGTCGTCTTAGATCAACTTTATCTTACATCCTCGTCGGATTCCTCTTCAATTTGCGTCCAACTTGACGTTTTTATTTGTATCATTAAATGTGTTTTTCTTCTATTTGTAGGTAAGTACAGTTGTCACTGAAGTGTGAAGTTACTTAAATGTGCGTCAGTGAGTATAGAGCCTCTCATCGCACTTAACTCGAACCTCAAGGGAAACTCAAATAAGTTCGAGATAAGCAGAAGTATCGAGTAAAATTTAAATAGATAATGTGCTAAAGGAATATATTTGAAAATATTCGATTTAAGTCGAAAAACGAGTTACCTGTGTTCGAGTTAAGCGAGATGCACTGTATTTCTAAAGAACCACACAAACTTTGCGAGAATTCTGAATTGCATTTTAAGTATTCTTCCTTAACGTGATGAATAATTAGCGTGTCCTTTTCAATGCGACAACAGTTGTCCAAAAGCCAACGTAAGAGCATTTGACACTGTGAAACATGTTTTTGTTGATTTATTCACAGAAACTAGCCTAACCTTTTTTAGCCTGCAGGAGGCACTTAGGCTCTTATTCGTAATGTGTGTAAAAAAGTCTTTTAGCTGTCTTAATATTTTATGGAGAAGCCTTGCGAGCTTTACATGAGATTAGTCTTATTGGTGGCAACATTCGTGGAGGAAATTGCTTTTTGTTGTTTTATTTGATTGCGGTTTCTCCTTCAAAATATCTGATTTATGGCAAAGAGAATAAATACAATCGGATAAATGGCAGTCTTTTATGGGGAATCTACCTGCCTGGTATGGAAAACAAATCGCATTATCATTAGTTTACAGCAAAGCGATGCAATCACTTCACTTATGAAAGTATTTGATCAACTTTCAAAGCAATAAAATAAAAGAATGATTTAAAATATTTCCTCCTTTTCATTCAACTCAAATTAGTAAAAGACAGGACAAAATCACAAAGATTTGCAGAAAGACCAAACATTTAAACTTGCTGAACATAAAAAAGCAAACCACGATTTTTTATTTGCCAAAAACAATTTATTTGTTATTGATTTGTGTTCATCAGGAGCAATAAACATGTCCCATTCAATGGAGCATTTCAGAATGCCAATTTCGTGTTGTGTTTCGAGGACATGTCCACAGTGAATGGTTGAATTTGCCGCAACATCGTTTCATGATTTTAGACGTATTGTCTTACCAACATGATAACTTCTCACACGTCGGTTTTATTTACGGAGTGTGCTAACAGCTGGCGCATAGAACTGCACTGGCTGCACAGAATTGACTCCAGTTCCTTGTGCGTCCTCGCTCACAGTCAGCATATCAAACAAGCTAATCCTTGAATTAAGAGGCATGTTGAAAGAGACGTCTGTACGAAAAAGATTATTCTGAGTTTCGTTTCCAATTGTAATATCGGGTATCAGACACTGTCACGCGTCGCAGACATCGCTTCAATTACTTGCTTCAGTGTGTTTTATTCAAGTTGGCAGTAAAGTATGTCGTTTTTGTACATAACTCTCTCAACAGTGTCCAGACTGTACTTTAGAAATTAGGAATTCAACTCACGTCTGTCCTTAACCAAGGTCAACGGGTCTGTTCCCTGGGATTACAAGTTAAAGGTGACAGTATTTCTCTTAATTTCTTCATTAACGTTCTCATGGTATTATTTATTCTATGAGAATACTGATGAAGCACATTATTGTTAAAACCATGTCAGGAAGAGTTGCCACGCAAAAAATAGTTCTGTCTCAGATATATATGACACTTTTTTTACCTTTCAAAGTAGACTTCTAAATCTTAAGGTTATTGCTAGTTACCTTAACAAGAGGATAATGATGATGAAATATTAGACACAGATTGCTACAAAAGACGGGCAATTCTGCCTGGCTCATTAAGACAAACATATTATTAAAGGGTAAGGCTTATATCTCGATTGTGAGTCAGACTCTGTGACCAGACATTTACCAAGACAAGTTCGTACACAAGTGTGTGCAGATGTAGAACGGCATTATCTACTTGACTTACAGTCTGCAATTAAATTCATGTGTTTGTCGTTATAATATGTTCACTAAAGCTATGGTCATCATCCAGTGTAGATAACATAGTATTCTTGTAATTGAATCTATTTATCATCTTTGCTCCCAGCGCGTCTAATTAGAAATTTACGAGTCTTGATTAATGTCCATATCAAATTAAGTTTTAAGCGTGTTCAGAATGTCTCGGCGAAGGATCCAGGGAACATCATAACGAAAGTATCAGCAATTCGAATTACGTGAAACTATAGACCATATGTTTACAGGAAGGATAAGTGTAATGCTATTCGCTACAATAACAACTGCTTTCATGCAGGATGAACTGAGCTCCTTTTTCAAACCCAAAGAGATCTTCTTAGTAGAAATGCTAAAACCTTCTACAGGTTTAAAGCGATTTAAGAGCTCTGCATGGAAGTTGTTTTTTGTATCATTAATTGTTACAACATAATTATTTAATTTAGATGTATATATTTACACCTTGGATTATGTTCTTGAATCTTTTATAAACATTGTCTGGAATCACTTAATTTTCATTTTTAACGTGCAAAAGATATTACAAAGTAACGCTTTAAATTTCAGAAAACTGCAAGGAATTATTAGGTACCATCTCGCAAATTAGTCCATTTGAAGTCAGTCTGAGTGCAATACATTAGGGTACTGTACGCATGAAGTGAATACGTAGCTCTCAGACATTACACTTCCATGATAAACATTTAAGGCACTAAAAGGAGTAATGTTTCATGAGGTTTTCAGCAAAATCTCTCCCAGGCATCAACAGAGAAAACTTGTCTTTTCATTGTCTTTTCAAAATCTGGAAAAAAGCATCACTTGCTTCTTGTAATATGGGCCATTCAGAAATAATAAGTGACTTTATATGAGTTTCTCATTGAGACTTGTTGACATATAAAACATAATCATTATGCGAAGATTCTTTGCCTAGTTTGGAAGCAGACATCTCATTAACCGACTTGTTACGTTAGCTATTTGTTATAATACGGTCTCCGAACAATGGCTTTAAATAATTAGTCTTTCATGCACACGAAGCGAAGACTTTATTGGTGGGCATGGCAGAACACCTGTGGGTTCAAATCTTGCAGATGTATCCCAGATCTGCCTTCCCTAACTCGCCTCTCCCCTGGTGGACCAGACCTGTACCTGGGAAAAGTCAAGGTACCCAGTGGAATAAATTATGCGAATGAGGAGGTTCATAGCCAAAAAAAGGAAGTAATAGTTTACTTCGACAGATTCACAGATCTGCCAGTCCCCTCCCGCGCCCCTCCCAGAAGCAGGGCACAGGCAGACCGGTAGCAGGTGAGAGTCTTCACTGCCTTCTCTAGTTTTAAATATTCTCACTTGATTGGTTTTTCAGGATCGTACAAATGTTTATTTAATAAAACGGCAACTAATTTGTATTGAAACTGTGCATCTGAACACAGCTTGTCTTTTTCAACAAAAGCGAATTGTGTGGACCGAATGGCAGCTAAAATTTCACAATTGAATTATAATTATTTTTGTCATATATCAGAGAACTTAAAAAGTGAACAAAAATGTAAAAATGTCTGTCTTCCTTAATTTTGTAATCGTATTCTTAGCTCAAGCTCTATTTTTCATTCACATTGGTATTTGTCGTACGAAATGATCCACTTACTTTCTTTCGGTAGAGGAGGAAGTCGTATGAATGCCTTTAGTTGTCTCTGTTTAGTGGGGCACAAACTTCTCTACACCAGAGATTGTGCAATTAAGAATGGATGGCAGGGTGCCTTTATTGAAAATCATATTGCTTTTCAATCCATCCATTTGCTAGGTAAACATTCATACTAGAACGGGCGAGAAGAGGGTTAACTACGAAACCCAAAAGCTGCTCATATTGTACAGGTTTAAAAAGTCTACTTTTGGCATGCTATTCTAACATGGATCACCATTTCGCAAAACTACAGTTTCATTTTCTGTCTTCAATCTCTCCTATTGTTGATCAATTTTCGAACAGAATACTTAAATGCTCCATTACAACCAAAGAGTGGACATTTTTCGGAAATTAAGACCAAACGTAACATTTACTCCAAATGTTACTTACACTGCTGCATCAGGAACTCCGAACACAATGGTAATTTACGTTGAGAATTTAAACATTTTTATTGACATAAGAGATATACGCCTCTTGTCCATTATTGTTGCTGAAAAGTTTCCGCAACCAAAATACATTTCCTCACTGATTTAAACGCCGACAATATGATTTACTTTATTAATCCGCAATGCCTCGTTTACTACTTACTCTTCACAAATATTATTGTTTGGTTTTTCATTTCTCTTCATTGCAAAATATATTGTATGATTCATTTCTAAAACTACAAACGTTATACACAATGGGCATTTAGCTGTAATCAAGCTGCACGAGACTGTTTAATAAAGTGAATTTGACGAACACAATATTATTTATGATGTTCCATAAAAGCGATGAAAGCTCATTAAAAAGGAATTATGTTTCCAATTTGTCTTTATAATCCTCATAATCCTTGTCATTTTCGAGGTTTTGTTTGATAGAATTTGTATTAACTTTGTCGCAATACAACGTTTCTTAATCTTGCTGATTTTACCAAGCTTTGTTGAATAATACTGGCATTGACCTTCGCTTTACACTAAAATAGCGTTTACTAATGAAACCACCCACTGATCTGGGATGTTGCTGTATGGAAAGATCAAAGTCATCTCTTGTTTATTTGGACCCCAGCGATTTTGCCAGGCTTGGGTCTTTCAGTGAATATTTACATTGTGGGATATATTGCATTTTATGTGCTATGAAAAAAGTGATGGTTCCACTTTCAAAATTTACTCCGTGTTAGATGCCTGTAATATCGATACTGATCACTGATTTAAAAAACCTTGCGGTTTTTGTGTAACTGGTTATTCAATCAAGAGTGGTACAAATCTAATCATTCGTAAATTTAGTAAGTAAATTAAACACATTAGTCACTTCAGTCTCATAAAGTTAAATAGTCTAACGTTATTGAGAGATGGTAGGAAATAAACAATATTTTCTTTAAAATGTATTGTCTACAATCCATCTTAGCTACTTACCAAGAAATGGTAAATTGAGTGTCGTTAATTGCAAACATACCTTTTATTTGGCTTATTAACCAAATTAGGTGAACTTTCGTTGAAACACGATGTGTTTTGTATTCTCCCGATACACATTCCGTGTTTACTTTCCTGTATTTAATGCTTCTCAGGAAATTAATGCATTTACTTTTGTATGTAAAGTATTTAAAACTAACTGAACATAATGGTCCTATTAAAAGTTATTTATTTTAATTAAGTAAATGTTTTTGCTTTCTGGGTTTGTGCTCTTGTATTTTTCTCATTAAGTACCGCCATAGAACATATATAAAGCGCATAACAGGTATTGTTGATCAATTTATATGTGCAAAAGAATTATTGTTCCATTAAATTTGTCATCTTTGTGGATTCCTTTTTCTGGTTTGTTTGTTTATAACTTATTAACTTATTCCGTTTTAAGGGGTGACAGGTTTATTCCAGGTAATCTGCACTTACATTGTGTTTGAGTCTATCTGTAGACTAACAAAACTATTCCAGATACTTTTTAAGTTTAGATGTATCTAAATATGGATATAATCAGGGGCGGATCCAGGATTTGGTCAAGGGTTTGTCAAGTGCCAATGTTTGCTGATAAAGTGAAGCAAAGTCACATGAGAGCAGCAAGCAAGTAACAAGGTGGGGCCCCAGAAGCCCTTGGGGGTTTCATTAACAAATATGCATTCTCCTGTATTTCTGGGGAGGACCTTATTATGTTTCATTTTTCTTTAGTTATTTTAATGTAGGATTTCCTGAGTGAAGCAAGGGTAAAAAAATTTGGAGTCATTGTAAAGAAATGATGCCAAGTGCAGTGAGATAAGCAAATTTTTAGAAAATAAATGTTTTAATATAATGCTGAGCAAAGCAAGGCTAAAAAATTTTGCAACTTTTAGTCCAATTTTGGTGTTTTGAGGTGCTTGGACCCCAAAACTGGGGGCTAGAGGGGAGCCTGGAGTCATTGTAATAAAAATGATGCCGAGTGCAGTGAGGCTGGAAAATTTTTAGAAAGATAATTCTTAAATATTATGCTGAGTGAAGCAAGGCTGAAAATTTTTGCAAAATATAGTATAATTTTAGTGTTTTGAGGTGCTGGGGCTCCAAAGTTGGGCCCCAAAACTGGGGGCTGGGGGGGGCGGGCCCCGGATCCGTCGCTGATAATTTAACCTGTAATCCCTTAAAATGGAAGAACTAAAAACTTGTTTATAAACAAACTAGAAGAAAGATTCTCATTTTAACATAACAAAATTATTAAGCAGAAGATCGAACATTTTGCGACCAAAACATTTTCTTATTCTTTTAGTTACCCTGTTTTGAGATCAACAAGACTCCAGAGCTACTTTTGTTTTGCTCCCCGACTAAAAGCACGTTACATATTTAGAGCCATGTAGAGTTCCACATCTTGATACAAACGGATAAAAGGGTTTTTTCCCTCAGGCAGTAACATGATCTTTTCCAGACCATCACGTCTCCTGATTTGATTTACCAGATATGTCTAATCCAGAACAAACTAAAATGAAGCGCTGTCCGGATTTAAAACGCAACGCTCCACAACTACAATGGTTTGGCTCGAGGTAAACAGGCAGACAAAAATACTCCCAAAAGACATGTCGTCATAGCATCTTCAGTCATAGCTGACTCTACTGCTGCACGTAACTACTATAATCATGTGTTTAGTAGTTGTTTCCATACAGTTTATTTTTCTTTTTAATGTACAGAAAATGCCATAGATTTATTTACCCTATTTAAAGACATTGTGTTGCTGGTCTGTGCGGATTTAGTACTGTATTTGATTTTTGTTGGTGTGATCCAGATACATGTCCAACCTGCGCATGTCGTCATACTCATTTGTGCTTTTTCAGTAAACAGTTAAAAGTCCGTAAAAAACTGTTACAAGTTACAACAGTTTCATACACGTTCTGAAAACTGTAAAATAGAAACTTTTCCCGTTTCTTAGACTTGAACTATCTGTAAGACAACCTTTCAAACGGTTACTTCTATCCGCGTCATTGTCATTATTTTGTTATCACGGTCATGGTCGTTTTGCAACAAACCTGTTCACATTAAAATTAGTCAAACTTAATGATCAGATCACTTCAAAACTAAATAATCAGAATTTACACTCCTTGTTGCCATTTTCGGACCATGCCATAACGAGTGTGTTGTGTTTGTGGAATGAGAGATAAACAAGAATTAAGAAGGTGTTTATTTTGTACAGCGATGTTGACCATCTAACATCTAAGACTGTAATCTTACAGTCGTGCTTAAGGTTGCTGTCTACATGTGGCCGATTGACTTAGATATTTCACTGTTTGTAAAGGATAAAATGAGGATGAAATATGTAAAGTTACAGCATGATCCACCAGAAAGATTGTGAGTAATTCAATGCAGAAGATGATCACCAAGAACATTAAGATCAATGGAAAATGTCTGTTACCTTGCCATGGAGGTGGTAAAATTTTGTCAAACTTTGACACATGATAGATCTTAATATTTTAACATTTTTACAACACAATAGAAGCATGAAATAACTTCCCAATGATCTTAAATTAATAATTTGTCTGATTATAAATAAACATCAGTCATCCCCCATCAGACAACATGCCTTAAAAAGTCATGGCTCATTAACTTTTCTCACCTTGTTTGCCTTATGTGGGGAGGTAAGATCATAACTGTATGGGGGGTACACTTAGAAACAATAAAAGTAGTCAATGAGTGATGTCATACCACGTGGCCTCTTGTAGACGGCAACCTTAAGCAGCTGTTGTTTAACTGACATTCTTTCCGTAAGGCTTCGGAGTAGAGACTTTTGCCACCTATTTTTCCATGGCTTACATTAATTACATTAATTGGCGCTAATCTGTCATATGTTGCTCGTTTCATGACGCATTGTATCTTTGGATAAATCCTCCTGTCACAGATTCGTGTGAATGTTGTAAAATAGCATGAACCATTATCTTGGATTTATCATACGTATTCGACTCTGGGATGATGCTAAAAAATTCGTTTCATAACAAGTACAGAAATATCCATACAAGTAGGCAATAAACATGTTATTCTGTTTGGACAATTGTCACAATTCTCACTTTGTCGGAAGGTCTCCTGCTTGTAAGGGCTAAAATGTCCACATTAGTTTGGGACTCTGGAAGTCTCATGGTACTCACTATCTGAATATCAATGAAGATTTCTGTGAAACTGTTCCTTTTAAATTGCAAGGAAGACAATGTTTACGTTTCCGTAAAGCTGCCAATTACTTAGACCAATCCGTCTGTTGGGTACACATAGAGGTTTCTATGTTTCTTGTGTCGTTTCCATTTGAAAATTTATGCAAAATAGTCACTTGTAGCAAAAAATTGTCTAGCAGCAGTAAAAGTGATAAAAGTGACGAAATACCCAGATAATGCAACTTCGTGCATGGGATTTCCCTGTTCTTCTTAGATAAAAAAGTGAAAGTCGCATTTCTCCCTCCCTAAGTTTTGTCATGACGCGTAGTCTAAACTGATAAATCTACAAAAGCGGCGCAACTCGTCCTTGAGGCGATACAACATTTATTGTCAACAAACACAAAGAAGCTCATCCAATTACCGTAACTCCGTAACTCCTCTAATTGAAGAAAAAGGAACAAGCTATCTTCTTAACATGGTCTCTTTCCGCGTATGAACAATAAGCACACTGCTCTTGTGTCTGCATGCCTTGAAGGCCTTGGAGAATTAACAAGGAGGCACGTTTATTATAGAAAAATATAATGTTCATATTCTTGGGCGCTTTAAATTTATCTTTCTGATAGTATGTATCAGTATACAAGTACATGTGTATTTTTTGCACATGTTTCAATGCACCTCAAGTTTTGTTGCTTTATGCAAAAATCTTACGGTTACCTATTTGTGACAGAATAACTAAGATGACATATTTATTTCATTCCACGACCTCGAGGCTCCGTGATTTAATCTTCCTGATGCTTCCTCGATATCTCAATGTGATTAATTTTGGGGTTTCTGAAAGAAAGTCGAGGCATGAGAATGTTCAGAATATAGGAGTATCAAATGTAGTGAATCTGTATGCATGAAGGTTTTGTGCACAGCAGATGGTCATCATGTCACATGCAAGATAACGAAGTTAACGGGTAACGTTAGTATCCTGTTTCATTCAGCAGCAATGCTAAGGGCGCACTAGTAACAGATACAGTAACAGATACAAGTTGTTTCCATTTATATGGACAACTTCCTACCAAGTTAAACTTGCGACTAGATAACTACCTTCCTAAAGTAAACAAAACATATTTGAGGAGAAAGGTTAGTAGCTCCTGTTAAGATATAAATTTATAACCGCTTTACTGTCTCGATGCGAACAAATTACATTAACATCAACTCGGATATTCGTATTCCATGATTTAAATTTATCGTAACAAATAATATTCGTTTCAAAATCTCAGGCGCAAATTACATTATATTTGTCATGAAGCATATTGCTTTTTAGTGCAGCTGTCGTTCTTTTTAGATATTTTTACCTGACCATCACGACTTTGATATTAAATGTCTGTCTTTCATTCTACTTTTAGGTAAGTACAGTATTCGGGCGTAAAGGATACAACAACATATCCAAAAGGTCAGATGACATTTTCAGTCCCACTTTTATTAAAACCTATGAAATACCAGGTATACATGTCAAACAGAAAAGTCACTACACTTGTGTATTTTCCTCAATTAGCCGTTCACAGTCTGTCAGTGGGCGTGCTGAAAACACTTGTCAATTTATGGACTCGAGATGAAAAGAATTTTCTAGCTGAGTACCTAGTGGTCATTTAAGCGCAAAGTCTACTACGCATTGCGTGCCTGTCTCACATCGTGGCAACACACAGATTTCCATTTCCATTCAGTACTTCCAAGTTGAAAGCAGTTTTTATGATACATGTACAAAAGGTCCAGATTTCACATACATCACCCTTTCAGAATATTTATATAAAATTGATCAAACTGGCCTGGATCACAACAAATTGTGTACATACATACATGGAAATCTAAACTGAACCCTTAAGGTCTGTACACATCGGTATAAGAGATATATTTATTCTGCACAGGCGAGTATTCTGTCTGAAGAGTACTCTACTATCCGATCAGCTACAATATTAACTCTCTTTGGTCATTCAAATTTCAAAATTGAAAAAATTGAGTCAGAAATATACAAGGACTCAAAGCTATCTGCATTGACTTACTGGAAACTCCATTTCACATAATTATCTGCAAAAATGAAGAAAAGGTAGTTATATTAAAGAGTTTTCTTATTTATTTTGCCTTTCTAGTTAGGCATATTCACCTATTATATTATGATTAGCAGTAATATTATCACTAAAGTGACTTAAAAATTACCAATTTTAGTGGCGGGCTTAGATTAGTAATGTTACCTAACAATCCAGCTATTTTACGTTTTGAAAAAGATATACATGTACAGATCGATATTTTATATCGAGTTTGGTTTCCAGAATCAAAAGTTTCGACAAACTCACATCAGTATCAAGGATAGAAATGCCCTCCATGCCACCAAATTGAGTCCATAATGACATTAAGAAAACAAGGATAATTTATTAGCCATGCAGAAACTGATAAATAACCAATATGGTAAATACAAGTTAATTCTGATATTGTCCTAGTGACAGGTGAGTGTACACTTGTTAATACCTCTCGGACCCCGATGCTGTTGTCCACAGGAGGTTATGTTGCTGGTTAGCTACAACAAGATGTAATATTGTCTTTTCTGATGTTTTAGTAGTTTAGTAGTTACTTTACGTTTTTCTGTACAAATACTTAAACGTGATATTATCTCCAATTGTCATATGACAACTCTCTCTAGTCCAGTCTATGAATTTACGTTTAAGTTTCACATCTGAAGAGATTATGCGAAAGTATTGCACTTTTTATCAGAAAAAATATCGGATCATCACACCGTAAATTGTTTGCAAGTACTCTTCAACAAAATGATATCTAAATAAGGGCTTTGCGGCATTCCTCTAATTCTTTCCGAAAAGGAGATGGTGCTGTAGAAAGCAAAAGCGACAACAGCAACACAGAAATACTACCTTTAGAAATTACATTGAATCTTCATTCAAGTAATTTCCAGTCGACAAAATTGTATTAATCTGAGAACTAGCGTTAGACATTTGTTTGAAGATGAAAAGAAAGTTAATCAAGGTTGCATAACACAATAAGACATTTCACAGAAGGAAGCTTCCTTAACGCACACCTGAGCCGAGAATCTGATAGATCTAAAGAAATCGATTAAATTCGACTGAAACATGCCAACTTGTTCAATCGAAAATGCCAGCTTGAGAAAGTACGATTTTATTGCACAGTGTTTTATCAATGTTTTTAAATAAGAATATCATTTCTTTGGACACGTCTTTGTCTTATATTGAAAGCAGTCCCTCTCAGATTGATTATTGACGTAGCCACGGGTGATCTTCACAGTATTCAATATCCTACAATGCAAATATGTACCCAATTGTATGCATCGATATGAGATGTCTCTAGGTTTATGAGACGTTGCCAGCTTTACATACCTAGGGGGCTTCTTTTATCATATAAAAGTTGCCTCTTGCCATTTCCAGTGCGCCCCCAGATCCTTTAACATGAAGTATAAGCAATTCGCTTCTTGTTGGACACCCGTGCTACACAGTTACAATATTAACAGTAGTCTACCTCGTCTCATTGTCAAATATTAAACAAGTCTCCTTATTACTTCCAATTTTGATTTTTCTGCCTACAATGACAACAGAGAGAATATTTAATGTGCCCTGAGTGTAATTACGTATTCTTCTTTTAAGAAAAGGATTACATTATCTCTGTGTGATTCAGGTTGCATTTTTTAAACTTGTCTTTGAAATAGGATTTCATACTTTTATTTTTGTCATAAATCTCACTTTAAGTTACCGTTTTTACTGACGCATTGTAACTCGTTTAGCTGAAAACTACCAGATTTACTGAAAACTACCAGATGTTCGTTTTAGGAAAATCTAATCATTGCACGCATGCGATTTCTTCTTATGCTGCAGTAACAATTCCATAGAGTTTAAAATAGGCTCTGGTATATATTAAGAATATGATATTAGACATGATAGGATGGTTCTTACCTTCAGCCATATCACGGTATTGTAGAGAAGCCTTGTGAGCTTTAGACGAAATTCGTGTAATTAATGACAACATTCACGGAGGAAATTGCTTTTTGTTGTTTGCTGAATCTGGTTTTGTCTGAAGAAGAACGAGAAGGTTTGTTTCCTACAAAGACGGTTAAAAAGTAAAATTGTGTATCAGATTTCCAGATTTTCAAACTGACAAAAATCTCAAATCTAAAGTTAGGAGTAAAAATACGAGCCTTGTGGTAAGCTAGCGCTGGTGAAGCCATCACAGCGACAGCCCGCTGTTACCCTTACGCTATTTTCGCAACATCTGAGCGCAAAGTACACACATAGTAAAGTAATAGCAGATTAACCAGACATAGCGCCAGAATATATCACATAAGTGGCCTGATAGTAATATTACACATAGCATTATACTTTCAGTAAGGTAAGATTAACGTCTTAATGTGTACATATTTCCCTAAAGAAACAACAAAAGGTTGCAAACAATTACTCCAACGGCATGATAGTATCATGATATATGAGCTGGTAGGTATTCTCTTTATGAACTTAGCACTAATCCAGTCTGTTGCAGGATTCTTCTACATCAACACCTAACCACCTGTTACTGGATAACTGTTAAATATGCTTCCTTAGAACTAAAAGGGATCGGAAGTGTTAACATGATTTGAATATAGCACATCTCACAAGAGAAATATTAACCTAAATCTATTTAGGTACACACTAGTATTTCCCGATTTTCTTTCATACTTTTACATAGACTAATATCATAAAAGTCATGAATAAAATTGCATATGGAGGGGTGGTGCATTAGTTGTGAAAACGGAAACTTCCAAGCTATGCTCTCCAAGGAGTATGAGGATGTCACAGAAGTTTTGTGATACACCTACATTTACAAAAATCCATTAATTGAACAAAAAAACCCCGGATTTTGTTTAAGTACGGAGGTTAAGACGTCTAATTTCAGAGCTAACGTGTTGTAAGAACGAGTAGCATTTTGTTGTGTGAAGTATATTTGTCACGATTATTTGTTGCAAAAACTGTATGCATCTCAGGTTAAAACTATTTCACATGGAACTTTTGCCCATGTGACATGGTACATGATGAATTAATAATTAATAATATTTAGTAGAAGAATTCATGTCAATCCGATAATGTATTACTTGCGTGAAGTAGGTACTTTTCAACAGTATCTCACTGTCCTCATCAGCTTCGATGCATGATTTGGACCAAAAGGATATGAGATTTATATATATTTGAACAAGTGACACATGCCAACTTGATGATTAAAGCTTATATGAGCTGTGAAAACCAATTGTTCACACCTTTCACTCAGCTGAGTGAAGTGACACTTGTCAAGACTGAACGTGTGAAAGATCTGTTCAAGGAGATCAGGAGGTGCGAATCAGTCTTCTCACACCTTGCCAAATGTGTGA
>JBCAUI010215528.1:0-16715 GCA_038406195.1 Haplosyllis anthogorgicola
AGCGGGCTGGCGGTTAATAAAAGGGGTAAAATAGTGGGCGGAGCCTACGTGCGTAGCCGTATTATCCCCGGCACCAGTAGCAGAGAAAATGAAATAAATTAAGGATTACACAAAAAAAATTTAATGTTCTATAAGACATGCTTAACATGCCTTTTAACATGTTAATATCCTGGATTGTGCCTGTCATGATTTACATGTGTACAATTTGTATAAACATGCTGATGGCCTGCATGTCAAGTTTATACTTGATTTATTTTATGCTCATTCCTTACATTGCTATTCAAATTAAAATAACACCAATTTATTTGATTAAATCTTGAAGCCTTATGTGCAAGCCTCAATAGCTCAGTCAGGACAGGCACAATTCAGGATATTAACATGTTAAAAAGCATGTTAAGCATGTCTCGAAAAACATTATTATTTTTTTGTGTTATCCTTAATTTATTTTATTTTCTCTGTTTCTCTGTTACTGGGAATAGAATTGTTTAATTTTAGAGTCAAGTAATTTTTTATTATGACAAAAATTTTCAAAAAATTTTCAAAAAAATTCCAAAATTTCTACCTGGATTTGATCTAACTATCATGTAGCTTTACCTCTCTATTGTGGTTACTGAAGTACTGGTTAACTGAACGTGACATTTTCCCAGAATATGACTCTTTTGTTTTGTTTTTCTTATGATCGTGTTTTATCGTGATTGTCAAATCATAGTACCCTATTCAAACCCATGGGTAGAGGCAACCCTAGTCCAAAACAGAGGGTACCAGTGGCCCTAAAATGGACCTGTGGCCAATTTTTTTTTAAATTATTCCTCCTGTTCCAGTGACTTATGGCTCAGGACTGAAGAATATAAATTCCCCATTGGACTCAAAAAGGTCCCAAAGTAAGGTTAGGCTCGACTTTAAATCGGGGTTGTAAAAAGATTACAAGTTTCTGGAATTTCGGTTGCACCAAACAAGAGTACATCTGGTCTCAGTGGGGACACTATTTGAACTGAGAAACTAATTAAAGCAAGTGAAAGGTGGAAAATCTACACTGGCTTCAAAACTCACAGGGTCTTTTCCAGAGTCCGAAACAGGGGCACTAGTGGCTCCATAAAATGGACCAAGGTCGGCAAAAATATTTTAATTTGCCGTTGAGGGATGTGAAGTCACTTATTAACTCCTTATATCGAGCTGTACCCCTACAAAGCTATGATCTTACCTCCACATATGCAATGGGAAAGTAAAACGCATTTTGTTTAATAGGGGATCAATGTGCCTTATTTACAAAAAAAAACCCCAAATGATTAATTTAAGGATATAGCAAAACTGTTTCACCTATATTTTGTATTGTAAAAATGTTGCAATACTAACTTACAGATGAATTAAGTCATAACTTTGAATATTTTTTTCTAGTGTTGTTTTTGACAATTTAAGTCTGAAGGCACTTTGTAGACAACAACCTTAAAATGACTTTTTAATTTATACTTAATAGAAAGAAATGCATTGCTTGTTCAAATATACATCGTATTGATCTTTTCGAAATACGAACCCTTTGACATTAAACATCATCATATACTCCGTATTGCTTACTCAAGGTTTTAATAACTCGTTTTGTTAAATATTCTTTGAAAGAAATATGATACGCCAGCAACAGAACTAGGGCTTTTACCCGAGTAGGAATGTCAGCTACACGTGTAGCTGATGTTCAAAAGTGTCAGCTATCCAGATATCTGATAAGATTCATGTGTTGCAAGAATATGTTATAATTTGCAACACACAGATTTCCTACTTATCTTCTAACAAACAAACTACAGGGATTAATGGATTAATGGTAACCTTAAACAGGTTACTCAACACCTTAGCAGCAGGATGTCTTAATCCATTAACTCAATCCCTTTTGTAAACTAATGTAGAAATCAGTTAATTAATTCCCATTGTCTGCACTGTTTGTCCAAAAATTAACTGTTTTACCATAAATTTTAATTCGTTCCGCTATTCAGCTAGAGAAAAATATACCTGGATACCTGACTTTCCAAAACTGTTTTTCAGCTATTCGAATAGCTGACCATCGGGTAAAAGCCCTAAATAGAACTATAAAGTATACATACGAAAAGGCACCGTTGCACGCTTAAGGTCAGCTTGTACGAGTGACAAGAATTCTGAAATCAACAATTCCACCTATGTTTAAAATTGGCGAGTCAGGATTGGCACATCGTACAACTTAAAAATCCCCCTTAAGGTATTTTTCGAGCTTCTTACCATTTTGATAAGAAATTTTAAAGGTAACTTCTGGATCCGCCACCATGAAACTTCACTAGAGAGTTTAAGCTACACGTTTTTCTGAGCCCGGTACGTGTCAGTTTAGAATAGCATAGCGTTAAACGATAATATTAAGTTAAGAAATTACATTTTAAGAAATCACCAGATTCCCCCTCAGCAGCAAGTTACTCCATGGTGTTACGTCCGCTGAAGAGGTGGAATTTGGTGACACGTTGATGTAAACGTCTGACTTAGACTCTCAACTACTCAAACGTAGGGCGGAGGAAGAACGTGTAACTTAAGCTCTCTCATACCGTCCCTATACAAATTGAATGTATTCATTACATTAACATCTTTTATGTAAAAGGTAAAGTGGTAAAGTGGTCCTATCAGCAGTACGGTAATATACCGCATTGGAGTATTGACCGGGCGTGGGTGTTAATGTATATAGTCCACTTTTGCCCTACTGGATCTACTGACTAGCCATCTTTAATCATGATAATTAGTCTGAAACACTTAACTTTTTGACTAGACCGATGCACCTGTATGGCAAAAACAAGCACATGCAATTTCCTGTTCCTGTGTAAACAGGCTGTCCAGCGGCCTGGAAGATGGCAGCAGTTTCTAAGCTGTTATTGACACATGTCGATAATGCTGACCTCTAGGCTATAATGTATACGGCTATTAGGCTGGCTCTCCGCTTCATGCGGCGGAGATTGGTTTCCTGAGCTAGAGCTGGAACAGATATTTGAAATACCGGTTGAATTAGGTTTTCATTTGAAATTTTCGGTAACCGGTGTGAAAAGTAAAATATCGACATATTGCACCATGCAAAAAAATCCGAATAATTGAAGTGTCAAATTGCATTTTTATTTGTAAAGTAAAAACGAGTGATGCCATTGATTATACTTTTGTTTATTGTAAAATAAAAAGAACATAATTCAAAGTATAAATGTGCACTCGCTGTGTAAAAACCAGAAAATATCGATATATCTTTGTTTTAAGAAACCAATAACCGGTATTGATGACCACCTTTCGGTTCTAGCTCTAGTTTCCTCTTCCGCTACAAGCAAACGTTTTTCAATAGCTACGTTTAAAATTATGGTTATTTCATGGTTGGTGGATGGATAGCAGGAGTAACATGAAAATTTGTTGTGCACAGCTTGTAGAAATAAGATCCACAACCTTTTAGGTTTATGCAAGAAAATTAAAATTTGACTTGAACAGGGATTTGAAACACAAAGGGGATGACTTGTCGGTGCACAGAACCTCATGCAGTATGTTTACCAAAGGGTCTAACTAAAATGGCTTGACTCTACTCTGTGCAGCTTGACTGTAGTCCATCAAACTTGACTCTAGTCTGCCTGCCTTGACTAGGGTGGGGGTTGGGGTCCCAGACCAACTTTGTCCAGAATTGTATGAAATGGCCAGAAATGCATTTTCCCCATTCCGGGAGGGGGCGGGGGTAGTGAAGGGAGGGATGCATGGGACTAAATCGGAAGCGCCAGTAAATGCAAGATCAAAATGGTTATGTGTTGACTGTAGAATACAGCCTACAACGAACTGGATAAAATAGATCAAATCAAGCAAGAATTTCACTTTATTATTTTATGCATTGCAAAATATATATATATATTTGTGTCTTACTATCCGATTTGGTCTTTGGAATCGTGTAATGCTCATGATTGGTTTACAGAGCAGTGACATATTTCTGAAACGTATGGCTGAAACTATAATTTAAATGTGTGATAATTTGATTAATTGTTAATTTTTTTCTCTCTATCTCTCTTTGTAGTTGAGCCAAATACTCGGTCACAGCGAGCAGTTGTATATCCGGTTGCCAAGGGGCCTACGAATATGGCAATTTCTATTGGCTACAATGTTTACAATAATTGGCCTCTGGGTAAGTCACAAGATACAACCTTATCTTCTTGGTGTGTAAAGAACAGTCAGCAGGCCTCGATCAAAATGGTAGATGCGAAATAAAATATTATGGACTTTATTATTTGTATTTCTCTAAATGGATGTTACTCCAAATCCACATTTCAAAGTCAATGTCAATTCCTGCGTAGCTGTACATAATTCAACTTACAAAAATAAACGAAAATTGAGTAAAGTAGTCTATCTCGATATACTAATCCCAAGGCAAATTAGGAATTGCCCCGCCTGTGGGACGTAAGTCTCCCAACTCTTCCATTATTCTGCTCATTTAACATAATTCATAAATGATGTCAATGAGGTAAAAATAAAAAAAAATCCCATCGGCAACTCGAGATTGGGGGGGAGACAGGCTAATGGTACAAAACTGCAACTTGCATTTTAGATCATTGTCTTTACTTCATTTTCTCAATTTGGGCAAAGTTTACAACGAAAGAACACTGCGCTGTACCACTGAGGCTTCCTTCATTCGAAAAAATACATCTAAAGTAATAGATTTGCGTCCTCCTTTAGTTTAGTAAATTTCCCGTTTCAGGCGTTGGTTTTACCGAGGAACCTGTTTAGTTTCGCGCTCTCAGCCGACGCGGACTCGAGTGTCGTCCTACCTATACGCCTTTATGGTGCTGCTTTATTAAGTAAGTTTCAATATGTATTGTCTTATCTCTTATAAGAATAGATTGCGAGGGGCAGATACGAGAACCCTACCAACAGGACTCTCGCATTGCCCAATACTCACCTCCTCTTCACCCACTGTGTACAAAAGGCTTTCAAGTCAATAGGTGATTGTAAATGTAGCCATTAAATGTCATTAAATCAAAGTTTGAGACAAAAGTGTAGTAGCCAGTCGATTCAAGTTTTAATAAAAACAATTAAAACTTTGATCATTGCCAAAAAGTAGAATTGTCAATTTTATGTTATTGAAACGTTAGAATCAAGATTACAATATTTATGTACAATAATTTTTTTTAGAAGATGGGTCTTTTGTATGTGAAATGAATTGTATTTATTGACTCTCTCTTGCTATTTGTAATTTTATTTGTTATTTGTAGGTTTCTCAGTAATGTTTTGGAGTACGCTTCAGTCGAGTGACAAAGATATAATACGATGGTCTCTTGTAGCTAGTTCTGTTTACTTCTCCATTCAGATTATAGGTAAGTTCCACCACCCACTGGAGGATTCTCCACTATATATTATTCCGCTTTACAGTGTCATTTTACATATATCGTTTATTATTCAGATTCACACTATTGTATTATATATATTATGGGTTAATTTTGTCGTAATTCGTTTTTTAAACGTTACTGGTTGAAAAACACCGCCTCTTTACATAGGGTAGTTTGTATGTACCGCATCTAGCGTAGTAGTACCGCTTCAGTCATTCCACATTCTAGTATTTTCAAAAAACACACAGGAGGAATATATCAAGTCGCCGGAGTATAGTTGCACATGTAAATGTACAGCAAAATCTGAACGATCTCATGCGGATTTCTGTTTCCATGTGAGGCAGAAAAGGAATGTTGGTCACTTTGTAAACAATGATATTGATGACGCGAAATGAACAGTGTGATTTTTCATTATTCCAAAAATGAATTACACACCGAGTTTACCCGAAATGGAACACCCGATGCCAAGACCAAACTTTGCCTTTTAGAAATTTTAAGACATCAAACTTTAACTGTGACTAAACATGAACTTTACACAAAAATTAACAAGTATAAAGACATTAGCTTTTTAACTTTTTGATTAATAATGTTTTCTTAGCAAATATTGACAAAGATGCCTTTGTTAATAAGTGTAAAACCAGAAAGACAGAGTAGAGTCAAGCCACTTCAGATCATTTTAGAAACTTTCTCGGAAAAATAAATTTCAGTGTATTTTGGTGTTAATATTCTTAGTAAATACGGCATGAGGCTCTGAGCACCGAGAGGTCATCCCTCGTTTTGTCTCAAGAAACGGGAAGGGTGTCTCAATCAGAGAGGGTACCCCAGTTTTGGTAAATTCGGTAAATCTCCAGCTACAGAGTCTCAATTGAACAAAAGAGTGCACATGATCATGGATGGATAGAGTTTGTCGACGCTTGGTATGTTTAACGGCAGCCATTAGCATTTTACGTTGGACAGTAAACCTGGAATTATTATCACTTTAAAAAGTCTTTGTAAAAAAGTAAGATTTGTGTGTTTATATGTCTATATCGCAAAATTGAGAACAATCCACTAAAATATTTAAAATACTGAAAAAGCAACAATATGAAAATGGTTTCCTAGGTTACACAAGTGCAGTACAGCCTAAAAGGTTGTTTACCTGAAATACTCTGTGAGTCTCAATAGGGAACTGAGGAAATAGCAGCATAAATTGCAACATCCATTTACAAAGCTAATTTTCATGCCATAAATGTCAAAAGCAGCTAGATTAAGTTGCCTCCGAATTGCACTCGACTTCATCAAAATCAAGCAGATGAATAGGGAATTAGGGTTTTGCTTGGCTAAATGATAAAAGATGGCCATTATGGTGAATTAATATGTCATTCGGATGGACCAGGATTAAATGTCCCATAAATCAATCTAAGTAAATTTCAGATAAATATAAGGTGTAGCAGTAATGGACGATGAAAAAAGATTGAGATATTACTGTTCTGGATTGTTCTCTGAATGGAGTGAAAGTTTATAGATGAGAGATAATAGAGAGAGAGGGATTAAGAGAGAGAGAGAGAGAGACAGACAGACAGACAGACAGACAGAACAGGAGAATGCATGCTAGCATGGTGTATGACTCAGCGCATACAACCAAGTGCCACCACACCCTATCGGTGTAACATGTGCATTTGTGCTCCCTTCAGTGCTCATCCCTATAGATAGATGGACATGGATTCAAAGCTGTTCAATCAGCTCCTTGGAGTTAAACCAAAGCATGATCGAGTCGCAGCCCTTCAGGAACTAATGGACTTCGAATCCAGAGATGATGCCAACATCTCCACAGATACTCAAGTACCCAGGCATCCAAAATACTCAACTTGAGCAAAGAGAGCCAAAATCAACTTGAGTAATTAAAATCTTGCCACCCATTGTCAGTGTCAAGTCCCTCCAATTAGTCCAAACAATCACTCACCCATTTGGCAAAGGTGTGAGATGACTAGTTCACACCTCTAGATCTCCTTGAACAGATCTTTCATGTGTTCAGTCAATGACAGGTGTCAGATCACTCATCAGAGTGAAAGGTGTGAAGTTCAGATTTCACAGCTCTTGTGAGCAATTCTCATCATTGGCATGTGACACTTTGTCTAAATCATATAAATTTCAATACCCTTCAGGTCCAAAACCATTCTTCAAGCTGAAGAGGATAGTGCAACACTGTCGAAAAGCACTTACTTACCAAAGTAAATGCATCTCGGATTGACATGAATTCTTCTACTAATCATACAACAGCATCTGAAAGGAATCTCTTTCAGGGGCGGATCCAGGATTTCCCGTTGGGGGGGCGCCCATATTTAAGTTTGAAATTTGCCGTTTGTGAAGGTAGCAATTACTCTCAGAGCAACCCTTTTAATTTACCATGTAATAATCTCTGTTTGAATTCGTCATCTGACCTAATGGAGTTCTAGTAAAAATACAATTGGGGTTAGCTTTCCGAAAGAAAACTTTGCGCAAGGTGAATTTGCATTGTAAATTAAGTATCGAAAAAGAGGAAAAGAAAATATAACTGGTAACGAAATTTGAAAGGAAATACTGCATAATAAACCAAATAAGCAACCAATCAATTTTCGTCAAAGGAAACCAAGGTTTGTTGTTCAGCAAAGATAGATTAGATCTAGTTGTTCTGATGTTGTACAGGTTATGCACAATGAGACAATAGATTCTTACCAATAGGATTTCCACTATGCACTGCTGGACAATATATTTCTCACAGGAGGTGACACATTTTAAACCGTATAAAATCAACAATGTCAAATTGAAGTATTCTAAGATGTCAACACTGAAGGAAAATACAAACTACTAATTTTGGTTAACATTTTACCAAATTTGTTGCAACATAAGAGATTAACGATAAAAGTTAAAACTTGATAGCGCACAGTTCGTTCCCACCCGAACACAAAATACAAACTGTAGAATACTCACTGTTAATGCGTATGTGTATTACTAGTTATGTTGTACCGTTAATGCGATGGTGAATCATAGTCGTTAATGTTGTTTGCAGATCTTGTGTTAAAGTATACCAACACAAACGGTTTTTTCCTATATTTTCAAACGAGTATTTCACTCAATAATATGTTGTGCTGCTTTCAAAAGTTTTCTTACTTATTTTTCAACATTTTTTTAAAATATTTCTTAATACAGCTTTTAAAAGTATTCTTCTACAACCTGTATCACTTGTTATGAATTTAAATTTTATTCTTGCATAAAAAATACCAGAAAAATCTGAATGAAACTCCTGTGCTTTGTTTATTTATCATTGTTACTGTAGAAACGTATACTTTAATACAAGGCATCTATTATAGACACATAACTCTATGCGTTGCAGTTTGTACTAGTGCGTACCCTGGTTCAATCACGACGCTAGGTGGGGCTGCTGTCATTATGACGTCATTAGCTGTTGGTGGCGCCTCCCTGTGGACATTTTTCTCCCTGAGCAAACCATTGTACAACTTTCATCTTCACTGACTGTAAAAACCTTCTTCACTTAAAAAAATAAACATTAACTCTACTACTAAGATATTTTATGGCAAGGTCAGCCTTTTGTAGACTAGTAAATATATTGCTACAACAGGCATTTGAATCAGTATGGTTGTATTTGAATTAAACTACTAATTTATGCTTTAAGTTATAATGTATACTTAATAATTTTAAGAATAATTCAGATGCCAGATCTCTATCCTCTTGAACAGAAGGACAGAGATTTTAAGATGAAAATCAAATTTTATCTGTGTTACATTCCTAGATTTATCAAATTTGAATCGTAAGAAGAATTAAGTTTTAAGTTCTGTGTGTAACACTTTGGGCCATTGTTGTCCCTGTTCCTTGAAAGAGGAACACAAACATAAAGATTAAGACCAGCCTGAATGTCAAATGCCTGACTTTCCTACTCAGTAACAGTTTGCATGTTGTTTCCTGTGTAAATATCTATGCTATTCCCGAATATGAACCAAACACTTCAACCTCCTTTCATTCAAATAGGTGTGTAGCAATCGTTTGCTTTGTTCCCTTGTACATGCCTACACGCTCCCGTACGCGCAGGAAAAAACTTGACGGACTAAGATGATAACTAATTTTAGTACTGTGGCCTTCACATTGATATCTTTGTGCACATATCTTAGAAATGTATATTTACTTACAAATCACAAAAGATACATACCACTGCGTTCACATAAAGAAAATATTGTGTGATGTTGAAATGGATTGTTTGACCTTGGCGTATTAGAACATGCAAACGTATGTGATGAAAGCAAACGAAGGCTACACAGCTATTTCCTTACATTAACCCCACTTCTACACATTGCTGTACATAATCAACAGGATATATTTAACATTTGATTTTTCAATTTTTGTACATACAAATCGCATGTATACAAAATGGATGTCTTCTACTACATTTTCTTTCAAGCATTAGGGCATTTAAGCATCTTCCTATACTATATATGGTCTTTTCAGCTTTTCAATTGTCCCAGTGGATAATATTTGAAGCAATAATATTCAAATTATGAGTCACTCTGTATGTGTGTGTCAACCATAATTAGACTAATGTTCGAAATCAATATTCAAATGTAATTTTAAGGTGACCCATGGTCTGAAATTTTAGGCTGCTGTATTTACATTTATTCTAGCTTGAGCTTTGTGCTTAGAATTATGTATATATATATATATATATATATATATTTTTTTTTTTTTTTGATTTTAAACTCTTTAAAATTAATGGTCAGACTAAGCTACTGCTGTGATGGGATCATGTTACGTAATGAATGTCTCTAACGTGAAAAAATTCCGAATGAGATATGAATCAAATTCAAATTTCTAATAATCACATTGAGGTTTATTTTAAATGCACTCTAAAATTAGGTATTTCAACTTTTCCCCTAAACTATTTTAATTTTTCTTTAATTTACTGCAAAGAAATTTAGAAATACTAGTAAGATTTTTTTTTGGAAAATATTTTCAAGAATTTTTAAAAAATTTATTTAGAACCCAAACCCTAATTTTCTCTCTAGTTCTAAGATGTCTCTTTAAATGGACAGGTAAGGTATTAGTGAGGTCAAGCTATCCGTTTTAAGTCAACTTGTACGAGTTGAGAAGAATTCTGAAATCACCAGATTCCACCTCTAGGATGAACGTTACACCTCCAGGTTACTCTGAGATTGAATCTAGAGATTTCATGTAACGCACTTCATGGGTGCAGCATTAGTTTCAACTACACCATTTCAAACCAATCTATGGAGAAATGGTATGGAGAAACTGGATGACTTTACCTCTCTAGTATTGCCGTTTAAACAAAATTACAACCAAACAATAAAGGTTCCTATTGGTCTCTTTACAGTGACGTCAATCACACTATTGGAACAAGGAACGTTTCTGACTCATGCGCTGCGGATGTTGTCGCACCGCTTCCTGTTCGGAGGTGTCTCCCTCTGGTTCTACTGGGTGATGGGAACCAGCACTTCCAAGATCAGGAAGTCTACGTCTACGTCTAATCTCAATAAAGCCTCCTCCACAGAGTCAGCAGACCCACAACCCTCTACATCCTCCAAGAAGGATGACTAGTTCAATGCTTTAACGGGGAAACAATTACCCAGAGTGTATGGAGTAATAAAAGACCGATTTAAATGTGTGAATGATATGTGGACTGAGACTTTACTTGAGATACAAACCTACACTTACAGCATTTCACAATAATAAGAGTACTTTTGGCTATACATAGGATCCAATACGGATTTAATGAACAAATTGCGGTAAGGAATAACACATACTGTGGAATAACATTGTTATTATACTTGGATATTGTGTATTACTATTTATTGTATGGTTTCATATTGCTGCACTTGGATTAACAGATGTTACACATACACATGAATAAGCACTTGGTATGGATTTGTGTTTGTGAAATCACTGCGTCCCATTCTACGTGTGGGATATAACATTCTACTGGAACTATTGTTCACGAATAGGGGTGTCAGCTCAAAAGGACTTGAGGTGTCTCGCCGAATAGGGGTATCAGTTCAATCCGGTTGAAACGTTTTGGCTCGGTGGCTCAAACCAACCCATCTCTCAGACTTGCAAGTGTGAAAAGGCACTTCATAAATAAAATAAATTGATGAATAATGTCTCTCCAGGTTGGCACACTGATGCAGAAATGTTGATGTAGCTGCCATGTCACCTAAATGCTCCTCGAGGAGTTGATCGTGGATGAGGTGGCTCCCCCTCATAAAGGAATGACTGAACGGCATTGCACAAGTTGGACATTGGTCACTCAGAGAAAAAAACAACAAAGAAAAGTTCAAAATGTATTGGTTTATTTTCACAAAAGTTTTCTCATCATATTACGTATATTTTGACACGAGGAAGAAAAGATGGCACTTCATATGTTCGACACATTGCAAAATTAAATGAAAAGAAAGATGCTGTTTTCTTAAATAAAAAGGCAAGTTTGAGCACGGCTTACCTCAATCCTCGATGATTGACACTCCTATTGAAGCAGAAAGGGACTAACTGTGTTGTGAAAGGATTTGGATAAATGGTATTCTCATGGTTGTGCATATTTTGTGTTAGTGATCATCAATTTGTGCTTCGTTACTATTGATATCGTTACCGCGTTATTATTTACAGACTAAATGTTGGATATGTTACACAGAATGCTTGTAACGGATACACAAGACGAGAAAATGAACTCGACAAGCCAATGAATGATTTCCAAATTAAAATTCCCTAACTCATCTAATTTGGCCAGTTTCTGAGACAGATTAATTGATAAAAGACATGTCTATCTACTGTTCTATTATTGCAATTAGGAGGCATAACAAAAAGGGTGTTGCCTTTATAACAGTTTGTGCACTGATTCTGGTTTAACATACTGATTTCAGTATGCGACAGCCACCAGAATTTGAATCACTGGCAAACCATAAATGGTAGACGTACCAAAAATAGTATAGGTATAGGTCCTGCCTAATTAGGTGATTTAGGTGGACATGATTTGAGTCGAATTTGGAAAACCTTCCAACTAAAACTATTAACCGGACTCCATGACTGCATTCGCATTTTCTGATAAACATCTTCATAAAATATTTTGACCAAAACTGTTAATGCGCTTGTAAAAGTTTCCTGATATGCCAGGATTCTTACAGTATGTCTGCGAAAGAACATTCCTCAATTGACTGTTTATTACAGGTCATCCCACTTAGCTCGAACCCTTAAAGGATACTCTACAAAGTTCGAGCTAAACGGAAGTTCAAGTAAAACGTTTATTTTATAATGAAGGCCGTTGATCAACGTCAAGTCTATCGAATGAAACTCCTTGATGCTTTCCTGCCAAACTTGACACCTCATGACACTTTTTGGTGGGAAAAGTCATGTGATTGCACTCTGGTGGAATCTTTTTGTCTTAAATTATTATCTAAATATTGGATATACTTGTGTTCTACACTGATTTTCATGTATATTATCATCGAAAGTTGGGATTTAGCACTATTACTAATAATTGCAGGTATTTTGAGATTAAACCCATTGTCTACTTTTGAATGGGGACACCCCCTGGGTGGTACCCCCCGACCCCCACCCCACCCCCCACCCAGACCCAAAAGTGGGATGACTTGATGACTTGATGTTTTTCAGGTGGACGACCATATAGTCTTGTCGAATTTCATTCGATAGACAATGAAAAACTGTAGATGGGACATTTTAAAAGGCGAGCTAACAAGAGGTTCGACTTATCCGTGTTCGAGCTCAGCGGGACGATCTGTACATTGATTGATAATTTTTTGCTTGCTACTTTACGTTCTCATTTGACATTTATTTCTTCAAGCCAAGAATAACTTTTTAAAGATAAAAATATTCCAGATACAAATGGAATTGATTCCGTTTTATTCTTGATTACAATGGAAAAAATAAAATTTTCGGTTGTATAATTAAGGTTTCCTTGGTGAAAGGAATTTAAATTTAACAAATGGTTTGGGTTTAAATTGCAGGAAAGAGACAGAATGGTAGAATTTATCAAGAAGATGTTATTTTTAATTACTGAATGTTAGTATTGTTAGTAAATTTATATTTATAATGTACTTTGAAACATTTGATGGAATAAAATGCACCAAAATCATGGATGTCATTTACAGAAATAAACTGAATACAACAATACATCCTGGGAAAATGGCAGAAATGGACTTTGTTCGAATGGCAATTTCTGAAAATGGGAACGAAACTACTGTTACATAATGGATGTAGCTCGTTAATATTTCAGTATCATTAAATATCAGAGTTTTAACGTTTTATATGCACATTCCTTACTGCAACGAAAGTTTAGCAACTTGGTGATGTGTCTTGTATTAGAATTGATGAGATTTTTGCAAGAAGATTCAACACGGGTGCAAGCAAGTCTTATCAATAAAGTCATGCTAAATACAAGGTACAAATGTTGCCAATGTTAAATGGATCTATTGCATACGGGATACATTAGGTGTGTTACCATTATAAAAGTGTTTGTTCCAATTCAAATCAAAAACTAAAGTGTCAGATTTCTAGTAAAATACCATTAAGTCACGGTTAGCACAATTAATTTGCAAGAAAACGAAGAATTTATAAAGCAAAAGTGTAAACAAACTTTTCATGTCCCCAGCACGTGACATTGGTGTTATTAACGCCTAACACTTACCACTAATTGAGCACGGTTTTCCACTCGGGGATGCGATGCAGAAATCTACACACATCTAATCACCAGGCCCGGTAGGAGTCATTCTTTTCAATTCAGATCTGAAGTGAGTGAGAATTGTCTGTTTTTCAAGTCGCTACATTTTTTCATTGAATTCTTGAATGCAATAAATATGTATTATGAATTGCCTTTACTTAACCACGATCAACATGTTGTTTACAATTAAACCGCAACCGGATGGCAACAATTTCACAACAGTAGGGGGTTCCTATTTGTTTCAAACCCTGCTCTGCCCAGGCGATTAAATAGAGAATGATCCTATTTTATTTGATTGTTGTGTTAAATCGGCTGTATTTGGCATTTCCATCTTATTACTTTGACTTTCTTTACTACTAATTTGGTACATTTCACAGATTTGAAAGGAAAATTACAAAACAAAAACTACTTAGCCTTATAGTACTCAGTGGTTTAGAACAACAAAAAGCAGTTCCATTTCATTACTATTATTGAGGGCACACTGTTGATGACGTCAGGAAAAAAGCCGTTCTTCCCAATTACTTAACCTGTCTTATGGAAACCGTGATTTAATTATGATTAAAGACAATGGACTCATGGATCCTGAAAGGCATTTATTCTATTTTACTACGAAGACGAAAAGCCGGTTACCGTTAGTCAGTGTAAGTTGCCCGTTTTACATCAAGTTTTACTTGGCAAGACAAATTCACCAGATTCTGTCTTGGCATCAAACGTAACTCCGTAGCAAACGTAGAATCTGGTTTCATGGGACGCACTGTCTTGATTTAACATTACAATTTTAAATCTACCATTTTAAACGTACACATACAGGTACGGATGAAACGCGTAGCTTAACCTCTCTCTTTGTTAAAGAATGGGATTCATCACGGTTGAGTACCGTTCTATTCCGGAAAACTGGTGCTTTTTATAATTTCTCGAAATTTGAGGACCAAAAATGAATTAAAATCGTAAATAAACTGTGCTATAGTGAGGGGTACCCCGGGTAAATAAAGATACTCCCACCGTAGCACAGCTTACATTCAAATTCAAACTGTAACCGTCACTTTATAGCTTGAGCACCTAGGAACAACACCTAAGGATTTTGCCAAGTACAAAAGCATTCTAAATCAAAGTGTCTCTCTCTTATTTGTACCCACACAATACAACATAAACTATTTGTGCACTGTTTCACATGTTTGCCATAACATTGTTCATTATTGCAAAGGGTTTAAATGCAAATAGTATCTGATCAAGTGTCACTTTGCGTGAGTCTTACGGGGCTATTTAAAGGACAGCATGGGCATGTCTGAATCATTTGTGTGCTGTCTCAAAAATTGGTAAATTCTGTCTAATCTATCTAATTAGGCTTATTAGACAAAATAAGACTAGGTACGAATTAAGAAAAACCTAGAATGACTTATTCTCAGGAATGAAGAATAAAATGCCTAATGGAGCTACCCAAAAATTATAATTGAAGGCCAGCTTGGAGACAAGATTCCAGACGAGCGCTTCCCTACTCTAATTACGTACATCACAGATTCTGGATCGCTTCAAAGATCCGTCGCCAAGGTTAATTGACATGCATCATGCAGTTTACTAGTGAGGTGAAGGTACATGTTTGAAGTCACTTAATATAGGTTTTTCTTATTAATTTCGTGAACTTAATCTCCCTAATTTACCAAATTTTTCAGACATATCAATTGACCTCCTCTATTGCTAACCTTTCGTGTTTGAATTGCAATTAATTTAAATGAAAGCTTCTTGATCATATTTTGGCACAAGGACAAAATCTAGTCCTATCATTGGACTGAAATTAGTATTTACTTAAATAACATTTAAACTAAAATTGTCTTGAGATAAAAATCAGTTTAAATGTCACGTAGTTCATAGTTCATTAGGTAGATTTGGAGGAGAGAAATAAGAAAAATCGTCAATTCATGTGAGAAGAATTCAACAGAAATAATCGCATTCTATCTCATAACGTCGCCGAATAACTCGTTTGTAACTGATGTGGAATCTGGTGATTTCTTGTGACAGAACAGTTTAAATGGGCCCTTACTAAAACTTATCCCTGCCGACCGTATGAAACGAGTAACCTACACAGATTTAAATGTAAATGTATGCCTCTCTACTCGCACAGCTGTTATCAATCAATCTAAATCTGTGGTAACCTAACATCTGAATCAAACATCAAACATACTACTTAATCCAGGTCGCATCATTCAAAGAGCAAATCTCATTTTCTCAAGCTTTAGCTCGTATCACTTGGATCGTACAAAAGAGATACCTACAGATTTTCAAAAAGCCAGGGCGAAAAGAATTGCTATCACCATAATGTTTAATTTCCCATTATTGTGTAAATTCAAAACAAAAAGCATTGGTCGTTTACGTAAAAAATGTCTGGTCCGTACCTGAGTTCATTTGGATTTTCAAAATACTGCGTTAAGATACTGGTCTGTAAATACAGACCTCCCCTAGGCAATAGTGACACCTCCTGTCAATGTTCAGCTAACCAACCTCAATGCACTCACAGCTAAACCATAACATAAACACAGTGTTGACAATCAGTCCATGACCCCAGCACATTATAACATTTGACAATTAAGACAATAGGTAGTCAATCTATTCATGTTGTGAACTGCAGCTATTTCTGTATCAGCATGCACAGGTGTGAAACTGAC
>JBCAUI010215639.1:0-16715 GCA_038406195.1 Haplosyllis anthogorgicola
TGATAATTGAAGTAAACAAAGGAAAATCTAACATGAAATCATGAAATTTGATTATTGTAATTAGTATTTAGATGATTGCTATTGACTACAACAACAATGGTGACAACACAATGATGATACGTCAACAATGGGGGGGCAAGGGTCTGGTCATTTATTGACCCCAATTAAAATAGCCTCTAAACTGAGGTGAAATTAAGCAATAAATCAGCATTTTTGGCACATAGAAAGCTGAAAATTTCAGATTATATGCAGTTTCATACACTCTATCTGCCTGTATCCTCAAAATTGAGGAAAAGAGGATGATTTTTAAGAAAAAATAGACATATATAATGACCCAGATAATTTAAATTCCAACTTGGCTGGAAGCCATAGCCTCAAAAATGGGGTCACCACT
The DNA here is from genome assembly GCA_038406195.1 of Haplosyllis anthogorgicola. NCBI lineage: Eukaryota > Metazoa > Annelida > Polychaeta > Phyllodocida > Syllidae > Haplosyllis > Haplosyllis anthogorgicola. The sequence continues at coordinate 395 of JBCAUI010215639.1, forward strand.
TCAACCTCAATTTTTATGAAAATTATGCAAAACCGTGATTTGTCAGCCTAATAGAAGGTAGAAACAATTATTTTGAACTGATTTTGAGCATGCCAAGTCATGAAATTAAGTAGTTTGGCCATAATAAATCTGCAAAGTTGAGAAGTGAGAGCTTTCCTGGTGGGTGGCCATGACATCCTGCTGAGGGGCTGGTATTTGCCAATTTGTCAGATTTCTCTGTGTTTGCATAATTGCCTCAAAACTTGTATTGGTACATAGTGAGAGGTAGATCTGTATCATAGCTACATCTATTGTGAGTTTGGTGCCTCAAAAATGAGGATAAATGTGAAAATCAGGTGATTTTTGGGGTGACTACCATACCCGCATGTGTGACACGCCACCCCTAGAGATTTGGTGACATGGGACACCTTCTAGCACTGTTAGGTGTGCACCCTAGGCATGATGGATGCAATGGATGTGATAATGGGTATGAGGCATTGGAGTGATATCACTCCAACTGTATAGCATCAAATCTTATTTATATAATGATGAATTAATTTGCATATATAATTAGCTTCATTTGCATATTTGAGTCTCTTGACATAAATACTTGGGTATCAGCCACAGTTGTGTCATAATTCATGAGGAAAATTAAAATTTGATTGGTTAAATTTAGGAATTAAATCCATGATGTGCTGAATGCTCACTTGAATGAACTGATGAAATGTAAAAATCAGTTTAAATATACTAATTGATATATAATATCAAATTTCAATTTTAAATAATATTGTAAACCATATAAATACATTTTGTAATTAGTAAAAGTCCAGAATCTGGCATATCAGATGCATTTGATAATTTAGTTAACACAATACTTGAGATAAACAAAGGTGTCCTAGATTTGTTATGTATTTACAAGAGGGGTAATATGATAATCAAAGTAAACAAAGATGTCCTAGATTACTATTTGTTATCTATTGCATGAATAAGGGCCAAACAAGATGTAAACATGGAATTGTTTGTCCTATTTAGTGTCCTAGATTTGGTTTATTCTCAGAAATATGTTTATAAATATTTCTGAAATATGAAATATAATGGATGAAAATAGTATCTAGAGCTCCTTACAGATCATATGAATTCATGTTGAATATCTAATGTGAATGAGTGATAATAAGATTATCATAATAAGTGATAAAATGTTACTTACAGACAATACTTCCATGAAATTGGGTGCAATCCAACATGTCATCAAATTGGATGGAATCCAAAACTCTAAAGTTAACATTACATACCTTTTAGAATACATAATATTAATAAGGTTTCATGATTTAATCAAATAGATTGGTGTGATTTCCATTTAAATTGCAATGCTAGGAGTGAGCATAAAATAAATCAAGTATAAATTTGGCATGCAGGGCATCAGCATGTTTACACAAATTGTATACGTGTAAATCATGACCAGGCACAATCCAGGATATTAACATGTTAAAAAGCATCTTAAGCATGTCTTACAGAACATTTTTTGTCTAATCCCTAATTTATTTTGTTTTCTCTGTTACTGGGAATAAAATTGTTTAATTTAAGAGTCAATTATTTTTTTATTCTGAATAAGAATAAAAAAATTAAAATAATTTTTTTTCCAAAATTCCTAGCTTGATTTGAATTGGGTACCTTTTGATCCACAGACAGATGCTCTCCTGACTGAGCTATTGAGGCTTGCACATAAGGCTTCATGATTTAATCAAATAGATTGATGTTATTTCCATTTGAATAGCAATGTAAGGAGTGAGCATAAAATAAATCCCTGTCTTATTTATTTTCACTGTTACTGTAAAAATATCATTTAATTTTTGTGTAAATTAATTCAAAACTCTAATAAAAAATTAAATAATAAAAAAATTAAATAATAAAAAAAAATACCAGGTGAGATTTGAACCTGTGCCCAGTGTACCTGCAAGTTAAGGGCAAGATGCTCTACTGACTTAGCTAAAGAGCCAACTGCATAAGGTCATCAACATTTAATGCCTTAAATGAAAATAGCACCAGTATAGACATTAGATGGTGCCACCTGCATTATCTAAAACTACAATGATACAATTTTATAACTGCATGTTTTGTGATTTTTAAAAATTGAATTCTGTTCTGTCCTACTCAGACCTAAATGGTATCTTTATTTTTATTTTGAAAACTTAATATTTTTCCATTTCTTCTATTTTTCCCTTCAATTTTTCTGCTCTGTGTCAGAAAAGATTGTCTTCTTTTAACACATCTATGTTAATTTCCTGAAGAGTACTCAATTCTATGTCAAAAACAAGAGATACTTCATTTCACCTATGCCATTTTTTGTCTGTGAGACATTTTTGAACTTTTTCAACCTATAGCCACTGGATTGCATACTATTGTTCTTCTAAATGTTTCTAACCATATGTGAAATTTTATTACTGGCCTAAATAATGAGAAATAATTTTGGATTTGAAAATAAATTCAGCAGTACAAGATGCCTGATGAGTTTTGACATGTTTTCAGGCATATAAAATATTGAAGCTATTGCACAAAGATTTTTTTATTACCTGCTCCTTTATTTTGTACATAAATAATCCTAAATTTTACAGAGTGACAGATATCCATATTTGTAACTGTAGCCACAATATCACATGAAATGATGCACAATAGAAATATCTGATATTTCAGGATTGCTATCCAAATTCCAAATTCAGCTTTTGCACATAGCTACAAGCAATTCAATTGTCTGTAATCCACCCATTGTTATGTAAATTACCTGTAACCTACTTATTGCTGTCACACTCTGAGCTTGATCTTGACCAATAAGAACCGAATAAGAACTAAGCAGTAGGTAGCAGGCAAGACGGCCAGTAACACGCAACCTAGGCTTAGCTACTTACTACATTAGCGAAACGGAAACATTTTCGTTAATTTAATTAAGTCCCGGTGGTACAGATAATTGTGTTTAATTAAATAATTAGAGAATTTCCTGTTTCACATAATTGCACAAAATTAAAAATACTCATCTTTTCTAAGACTCATTTTTCTTGACGTCTTTTGGGTAATTTTGTCATAATTTTAGTGATTTTTATACGGTTGACATTTTTGCTCTGGTTTTTTGTTCAATTTGTAATTAAATCTCACCAGTCAGATCATGAAATTACTATTAAATGTTAAGCGCCCCTCGACCATTAGCTTAGCATTAGAGGTTTTTTAATTCGAACTCTATCTAATTCATCTAATTCGTCTAATTCATCTAATTGGATAGGATTGGTCATACCATTTTCAATAAAATTTATCAAAATTTAATCGTTTTCAGTCAATTCACTAATAGTGATGTACCAATAATAGTAATCCTATTTATTTTGGTACCTTTTCACTTTCCAATTTAGATGAATTAGACGAATTAGACAAATTTGATGAATTAGACAAATTTGAATTTGAATTTGGAAAAACCTTCATTAGGTCACTAGTTAAATTCAATTGTTGAGGGGTGCTCAACTTCATGATTTGATGGTCCTTTTTTCTGAGATAAATTACGTCCGTTTAACAAAATACTGCTGAGGAATATTCCTCTTTTTACATAAAGCACTTTGTACGTATATTGTGAATGTTCATCATCTAATTAAGTCTTCGGAGAAAATCTGGCATTTCCAGAGTCTTATTTCTTGCATTCTCGCTTTTTATTTTACTGAAAAACGCCTATTGTTTCCGTGTGAGACATTTTGAAAATTTCGCTAGTTTCTTCCTCTGAGCGTACACAGTAAAATTGTTGACAACTAATTGAATTATGTTGGATTAAAAAGTGTTCCCCGGGTGTTTGTTTGTTACTTGGTGAACTTTAAAATCTTTACCAAAAGCAAAGTTGACATTATAAAGTTTATATCATTTATTTTAATTGAACCAAATGAGAATCTTATCTGATGTTTTGCTCTATAACAAAATAAACTGCAAGGAGTTGATGCTACAAAATGGTTGGATTGTTTACAGAAACAAATGTCAAATTGCACCTCTCCAGAGACTGCTGTGTAGACTTGCATTTGCAAAAAAACCCCAAAAAAACCCAAAACAAATAACAAAAACAGAAAAGCAAAAAAACCAAAAACAAAAACAAAAACAAAATACAAATGTTAAACTGAGCAGAAAACAGAATAATACTGAAAGTCAAACTCAAAATTATGGAATTAAATTGAACTACGTTTTCTTTAAAGCAAAAAAGTTAACCAGGATCGTACTAAACGTTAACGATGAAAAAGATGATTTCAAAAATAAAGTTCTGGTGTTTAGCTGAAATGAAGAATTCTCTATTGTCTTTTGACACTAGTTAGACATATCTGTAGACAGTACTACATATTTGAGTTATTTTGGTTTGCGTTTTATCATTCAGAAGCACCAAAGAAACTTTAGTTCAAAGAAAATGTACAACAAATAACACGTCTGTTCTATAATTATGACACTGGGTCAACAAACTGAAGGTGCCATTCAGATATGATACCTTATCTCTGATCCGGGGCCCGCTGATTTACCTGGATGATTTTGTGCAGGTGCTCCTTTGATCTTCAACACCTGAATACTGAGCATTACACTCTTATCAGATGGGTACTTTTCTCACTCCCTTCCGTGAGCACTTGTCAAACATTGCAGCTCATGATCACCAGATTCTACCTCAATATGAAAATAATTACACGTCTTAAATTAGGCGTTTCACACATACTCACAGACATACTATGTTACTGTGTTACTGGGTCATTCAATAACCAGCTACTCTTTTGTTAATGTGAAATGAACTTTTAGTATGCCTAGAATCTAACTAACGCATTGTTGATATTTGTCGGAAGAATGTCGGAACATTTTAGAGATAGACAGAAATAGAAATAGAAAATAGTAAAATTAGTTTGTTGCAGATCTGCCATCTTATTTTGGACTTTCAGGAGCTAAGCTTTATCAATTTTGATGCCACCCTACGCAGTCTCATATCTGGAGCTACCTCAAAACAATTTTGGAGCCACTAGTCTGGAGACCAGCCAAATTCTACCGAATTAGGTCTGGTAACTAGCCATGTTTAATCACTTTTAATCATGATAATTAGTCCCATGTACTTAATTATATGAATTAATTAGGCTGGTGATGGGGTAAAAAGCACAAGGTATTTCTTGTTTACAGTCCACTGGAAGGACTGGTCAGCCAGGAATTCATGGTGGACAGGACTGGACCTTCTTTCAGTGAAAGATGGGTGCTTGCTGGTCTATGGAACCACTGGTTCTCTATTTTGGGCATGATTGGTTTTCTTGGGTGAGCACGTTTCATTGAACATCACTAATGCAAGCACTATGTCCAAGTTGTCTTATCGAGTTTGGCCAAAGACGGACAAACTTGAAATTAGGGTATAGATTGTTGAATAAAGAAACCATGAAAAAAATCATTCTACGTCACAACAAAGATTCATACTTCAAGCACCTCCTTAAAACGCATTACAGTAAAATCTGCATTGGGCGTACCATCCATTGGGCAAACTACTGTCATCCGTGTAGTTTTTCAATAACCAAAATGATTTTTACTTAGTATTTTGTACCCCATTGGGTAGTTCTCCCAATGCAGATTCTACTGTATTCCCCTCACACTGGCACAGTGTTACAGGGTTAATCAGAACCTATTCGTCTGGGTATTTGCTCCTTTATTTACTCAGATCACAATCTGACGGACAATAATCATATGTATTTAATGTACGAGGAAGTGTCCATTATTTAATTATTACGAGGGTGGAGCCTGAGTAAGAATTAAATAATGGACACTTCCGAGTATGTTAAATATCTTAATTTACATAAATAATGGTCATTTTTTCCTGTCAGACATGTCTGTAATTGGGCTGTTCACTTCTATGAATTCATGAATATCTAATTAGAAAAATAACGGACACTTTTCAATACAAGTGTCCATTCTGTAAAAATAATGGACACTTTTTAACAAAAGAAAGTGACCCAGTTGTAAATTAAATCGTTTATAATCAGTTTGTGTATGCACGGCTTATCTGAATGTTCAGATTCCCCGTGTTCGTAATCTCAAGATAGGTTGGAGCACACAATAGTAATCTACGGAAAAACGTTATACAAAAGAACATTACAGCACAAAATATACTTCATGACCTTAAACACCTAGTTTTACAGATCTGCAACAACGTTAATAAATGAAGTGACCAAAAGTATTTTGTTTTAGTTGAGACAAGCCTAGTGTTAACGAGTTTAACTTTAAAGTTTTGTGTTTGTGTTTCAGATGTCTGACAATGGTTAACAACGAACACTGCAGCTTCAACTGAAAGGTATGTTACAATTAAAATGGAATCAACGTGAATTTAAATGTTTTTTATCCATCTTTTCCCTTATGGGTCCACATTTTACATGCCTTCAATGCAAGCTAGTATTCTCTGTAGTTTCGTCCGTCCAAAATTGATAATGTTCCCAAATTGATCATCAATAGGATGGGATATGACATTCATATGACATAGTATTTGCTACAGTTTACTTATTATACCTGATATGAATATGACAAAATTTAGGCAATATCTACCAATTCGTAGAAAAACATGTGACAATGCACACCTTAACATGGAGCCACGAAACCATGAAACCGCAAGTCAAACAAGAATGAATTTATGAGCTTTACACTCAGAGAAGCATGAACGATCTGCATCATCCATTGCATGTTAATATTTGAGTACAATCCTCATACACACTCTAAGTTACAATAATATTTCATAGAAAGTACATGAATAAGAATGATTTGTACTTCGTTGTGGCCCAGATAGCACAGACACTTTGGTTTATGAGTAGTTTGTAGAGATAAATTTTGCTTATCAATCCACTAACTCTAAAAAAGAATTCTGATTTTAAGCTTTTCAAAATGGAGTTCGAGAAATTTACAGAAAGTGTGAGCGGTGTTTTTGTCGGTTACCGTCAAATGGAGTTTTAAAAAGACGACATTACTGTCCTCACCAAAAGTCAAATTGCCCAATGTAAAAGAGAAACCTTGCGTATCATTTTAAACCAAATTTATCATGACCAGTGTGCATTGATATGTCTCCACATTTCAGATTTCACAAAACTTTGATCTATGTCCATCTGTCATGCAATATTGCCTTTACTGCCACGTAATTATTTCTAAACGCTGCTAGTTTAGTTTAAAATAGACACCTTTGTGACACTGCTAGGATGAAGGCTAACCCACCAGGTGTGTGAAAGACTCCAAACATGTATCAAGGTGACAGCTATTATTTCACCAACTTTGCGTGAAGAATTATGCAGAATATTCCATTGTTCTGAATTAATTTTGTGAATCATACATTGTTTTTCTACCTGCACATTACGTGGTGCAGGAACTGAAATCTGATCAATTCAAAGTTAAGATGTCTTTCCGTGTCTTTGATTCATTGCTGTTCACACGATGTAGAGGCTTAAATTGCACATCATTCAAAAGATCAGAATATGATACTTAGTTGTGTCCTGCTCAAAACGCTTGAACCCCTCTTCTTTTAAAAACGTCTACTATTTAGTCATCACAATTCACCTTATGTACAAATAAAACATATTTCATTCATGTAGTCCGCCTTTTACAGGAACGAAGAATAAAATGTGAAACCAGTGTGATACTGATAAAATTTATTTCAGTTTCTAACAGTATTTGGCGAGTTCGCAAAACATTTGGCACGTATATGTATAATGACTAATTGCAAAGTATGAAATAACAAAAGTCTTTGTCTGTACTCATTCTATTAGCTGGATGCGTTTGCCTTTAACTGTGCAGAAGGATATATGATAACAATGGAAATGTTGCTGCATTGTGAATATTGCTTTTCACCACAAGGAAGCTAAGCTCTTTGCCTCTATCATGCAAAATAACCATCATCCGTTATCAATGTGGAAGCAAGCATTGTTTGTAATCCATGGACAAAGATAAAGAGCCTTGGAGCTTGTATTTCGTCAAGTGCAATCAGTTGAGTTCCTTTGGAAAGTGAACCCCGAGAAATTGAACAATCTTATATTGTGTATTTTTGGAATTCCAAAAGGTATCGATCTTAATATACACTGTGCCACTCTGAAAGGAACATGATTTGTGGTCTGGACAGTCCTGCTGGGCTGTGCCAAATACATGTAATGGCTGCTCCCCCAAACAATGTGAAACATGGCCGCTAATTATGGTCTTGTGATATAAAAGCTTCTGCTGGCAGTCAGACTGTGGAAAAATTGACTATTAGAAAACCATGGACAGTCCATGTGCACGTTGTAATGAATCTGACAAGCTTTGCTGGCAGGACGCAATGAGACAAAATTGCACTTGACACTAAGCTGTGCAATTGTAATAATTGAGGTCACTTACAATATGCATTGAAAAACTGCAGAAAGGTCAGGAGTATACAAGGACAGACTGACGTCTACACAGAACTTTATTTTTGATCAAGCATTGTAAATAGATTTTATTTCGCTGCAGATGACGAAACTGAACAAAAGTGTTTTGTAGAGAAGTGTCTTCTGTAAGAAATAGGAAAAATATCAATTTGTATGAAAAATAACCAACTTAAGACTTAATGACCCTTCGTTTGAATACTGTCTATCGGAAGTGGTTAGGTTTCACTGCACAGATGTTTTGCGAGAAACTCATTGACTTATAGGGCAAAGTGTCATATAATTGTCTCCAGTTTCACGTATTCGGACCCTGGATGTTGGTATGCAGCTTCTGTGGGACATATATCCACTACGCACACTGATGGCATGCATGGTCATTGTGATTCCAGCGTAAGCGTAGAGGACTCACTGTTCCCTTGGAGATCACTTTCACGATGGCATTTTACAACAAATCTTCTTACGGTTTCAACAATTCTAATAAATGACCAAAGCTATGGGTAAAAGGAATTAAATGGTAAGTAATAAGTCGGGCATAATAGCGGTTTCTTCTTGTTTATTTTGTCTCGACTGGGCTAATTTGTCTGATTTGGCAAACATTTTTTATGTCATGACTTGGTTATTTCTTAATGTAAGGAATATAAAACGATCAACAGATTAACACTAACCAGTACTGCTGGTTATCAGTACATGTAGTACAAGTTCTTACCTAATTTGGCTAAAATAAGAAAAACCTTTACAAGGGCATGTAATGTTACAAGACGTTGTTTTGTTCAATTGCGTTTTCATAATGTTGGTAAAAACAGCAGATTTTGTAAAGCCTTGGTGAATATCCTTTTGGTTCTACTCAAAGTTAAACTCGTATTTCGAGATAGCTACGTGTCTACCGAAAGAGTCAGTATCACTTTTAACATGAAATTATAACTATAACATAAGAATAATAAAATAAGATTAAGAACATCTTTATTATACTGACTAGACCCAACCCCCTCTCCGAGGGGATTCCCCATGTGGTCCTCCATCTTGTGATATCAGTCACGCTCGTAGATATTAATCTACAGATAAGAAAATTTTTACTCAGAAATACGTAAATTAACTGCAAGTAACCATTTTGTAATTATTACTTTGTAAGCTCAAAGGATACCCTTGGGAATCAAGTTTCTTCGATTACAGATTATCAACAATAATTATAAATTATTAAAAAATAATGTGATTTCCTGATGATAATAATATAATTTCCCTTTACAAACAATTACGTTCACATAGTATGATTGCGATGCGACAGGTATGAAAATCGACAATACGGATAATTAACTTGATTCATCGTTGTTCTTGATTAACCCCTGTTGTTCTGTGTGAGCATCAATTATGCGCCCGTACGGAGCTAATTACTAATTGCATGTGCATAAATTTACTAAATTAGCTTATTGTTAGTGAGAAATTACAACAGTCGAAACATAAGGGGAGGGCTCCGTTGTAGTTATGATATCATTTCGATCTGGGGCTTCAGATATGGATAGCTTAGTATTATGTATTTTTAAAATTAAATGAACGTCGAACACAATGTTGGCTACTGTTTTATGCGGTTCATTTTGGGCACCAGTCTAAAAGGATAAAACATTCATTGAAAGGGGATCATCAGTTTTTGTTTCAAGAATTGCATATTCAACACTAAAGGTATCTATATTTCAACATGTGCAATTTTGCATTTGCAATTACTACATTGTTCTTTGCATCAAGATTGATAGATGTTGCGTGGATATTTTTAAATGCAGTATACATGAAGTTGCTTTTTGAATCCTTAAAATGTCTTCGGACATTCAATACGAGTATACTATAGCCGAATTCATCCGAAGATGAAATAACTAGTGGTAACACTGTATGAATAAAATTACCTTAACAGATTTGGACTACGTGTTAAAGGAATGTTCATGCATTTGCCAAGAAATCTAAACCCCCCCTAAAAAGTACTATTTAAATGGCATTTAAAATAAGAAGTTTTTACCGGTCAGTGGAGCATTGTGAGACCCCTATTTGAGGTCATTATCGTGAAATTGGGCCCATGTCCATTGATTTAAAAGAATCGGTTCTTTGTAATTATAGAAATCTATTCAGGCTGGTCGGTCAGTGGTGCTTAATTATGCCGTAATACCGGGCTCTATGGACTTGTAGCTTGGAGCGGTCCATCCTGCCTTAAGTTTCTAATGAATAGAACCCTTACGTAGTAGCGTCCTTTGACCTTAAAATTGTGTTCATTTAACCAGTAGAATCAGAATGTAACGGAAGCCTGTTTGAAAATTCAAGGTACGTTATATTTACCTATACGCATCTAAAATTATTCCACATATGATTTCATAATATTTTTGCAAAAGGTTTAGATTTATTCATTTTCAAGTTAATTATATTCCAGATTTCTGTAAAAATTTTTGGTTGTTTAAAGTAGATATGTTTCTGATCACATAAGAATTTACTCAAATAGTTTTATACGTACACTGTATGCTTAGAAAATTGAATTATAATTGTATTTAAGAATTTATGTCATTGCTAGAAGTTGAATATAGATATTGAGATAGACTATCTTGATTGAAAGTTTACGTTATTTACGAATGTGGCGCGTTAAAACTAACTTTCTTGGGGGATTTTTACCTTGATCTAAACTAAAGTAATTTGCTTCAGTGAAGGAAAGTAAATCATGTGTTGAAACTGTAAAGGTAAACTACTTGTTATTTAAATTGTGAGTGGTAACTCTTATGTTTTTTGTTGCAATATTAAGTACTTGTAAGATATATCATTTCATTTTTAAAATATAATCTTGCAAGCTTGCTAATTTTTTAAGCAATACTCGGCCCAAAGTTGTTACTCTTTGCGCACATATTGTTTTTCAAACGCACCCTTAGAGTTAAGTAACTAGTTAACCTTGGCGTGGAAAACGTGGGAAATCATGGAACAACATCTGTCAAAAAGGTTCCTTAGTTGGAGGACATCTGTTTAGTCTTTGTTTGCACCAGTTTAAATAGGCCAAAACTACAGGTAAAACGTTCTATCCATTTCTGGAAAAAAAAATCCTGCCCTTAACGTACTTGCTCAAGAACACTGTGCCTATGACATCCATCGAATTAATGGTTTCATCAAGTTTGTGAAAAGAAACTCCCAAGATGCAATTACAGATGTAAAATATTCAAGAAAGTGAAAACTTGAAAATGAATGATACTGTGTGTGCGATGGCCATTTTTTATGTTTGCAATAGGACCATGCAGTTGAATAAGGTTAGAGAAATGCGTAGCTTTGTGGTGCGTCAACAGAGATGTTACAGTATTAGAACACAAACTGAAAAATGCATTGTGCGCACTCAAAAAAACGAGTTTACATCCCATGTTTTACCTCAGTTTTTAAAAGAAACATTGCTTTTAAAAACTCTGCATGAGAACTTTAAAATAATACATAAATAAATATATTAATCGTATATAATTTGAAATAACGAAACTGTATTAAAACACTTATTTGAAATTCAATTTTGATGTAGAATTAGAAGAAGAATTAGTTAAAAATTATACCTTTTATAGTGAGTGCCTAATGGTACTCAGCATGAACACACCAACATTTTTCCAGAACTTATATGTTTATGCAAGGTATGAGCACTAAGCTGAGTATACGATTAAGTTGAACTTTCTTTTATATTTAAATTATTATGGTTGTATAAAATTTCTAGACATTGTATGTGTCTATGTTTTGTAACGGTAAAAATTAGTTTGGAAGCGAAGTCAAAGTAATTTAATCCTCTTCTGTTCTGGCGAGTCATGAACACGGAAGGACAAGTTGTAGCATCAGTCTGCGGCAAAACTGAAAGAACAGCAGTTTTCAACACGTGGCATCTGAAATCCGTTTATATTACATAAGATCTTTGTTTACTAATTTAAGTAAGTATTTGTAATTATCATTCCTGAATTAATTTGACTTAGGTAATTTAATCACAGGTTTTAACTATGCAGCTTTTGAACCACATTCTGAAAGGTCCCAGAACCTCGGTATCCCGAGCTTGATTTATACTACGAAATAAATCGCGTGCTATTCCCTTCCTTGTTGTAGAATAAAATCGCAAATACTGCCGATTAAAGTATGGGAAACAAGTGTCAGAATGTGTCAAATTCCTCATGCATAAGGCGTACCATAATTTACGCGAGTTGGAACAAAAACTGTTTCTATCGGGTTTTCGAAATGTCTTTACTAATTAGTCAAGTTAGACTAATTAGTAAACGATTTATGTACTGATGATTTATGTACTTGTGGACTTATACAGTCATGAAATTTTACTAATAAGTCTACTTATGCTGATTGGAAACATCTCAAATGTGATCTGTGTACTGAGATGCAAAGTTGTATCGACGGTAGCAATGCTATGCGATATAAACAAAAACAATCACCGTGCCTAATTAGGCAGATTAACCAAGTGAATGGAAAGTCCCTTCGCTTTTGTTTTTTAATATTGTTTTTTTCATTTTTTTTGTTTGGATTCGCAGCATTCAGCGCGTTTTCATAAGTTTAACGCCCATCCTTTAACGCAACAACAAGTATTAAATTTTGTATGTTGGTTTATTACAGAACGCTGGTCTGGCAGCGGAAAAATAATAAACCAACATAACGCTACTCTCAGTATTCATTTTGTTGCGTTATGGACGTGCATTAAGTTTATGAAAAAGGGGCAGTGGTAATATTCCACACTTAACGCGTTAGAGGATGGGCGTCAAACTTATGAAAACGCGTAGATGGTCTTTGACTGTATTGCCACTCCTTAGAATATGATATGTAACTGTGGCTACAGTATTACAGGACAGGAATTGACAAAGGAAACACAGTACAGAATACAGGTGCATGCGTTTTGAAAGATCTACACCCAGTTTCTTCTGCTACATGCTTGTCTAAAACTACGCGTGTAATATTATCCAGCAATAAGCGCCACAATTATATTGTAATTTTATGCAGAAAGGCCATAAGTAGTATTTTCCGTGATGCAAACTATTAACAGTTATAAGCGGAATATGATATATACGTTCTTCCCTAATTTTTTATGGATTTATTATCATGAGATTTTCATTTTCTAGTACACAGGTTCCAACTTTTACGTATTTCTTACATCAAACTTTGAAAATGTATGGGTGCTCTTCTTTTTTTAAATTGAAGATTCATAACATGATGCGGTCTCGATTTCTGTACGCCGATGTTCATGTATTCTAACAAATATTGAACTTATCGACAAGGTTTACTCACAATAAGTCTATACACATTCTTTTTCATTTCAGATAATGAATATTGAGACGAATAATAAAGAATATTGAGCCGAATAATAGAGGGAAACAAACATATCTCATGGCAACCATCACTCATAAGGAAATCCCTTGACAAGGAAATCCCTTGACATACGGTTGAGAATTCAGCTCAGCAAGGATTACACGAAAAATTCACGATGCCTTTATTGGTCATTATGAACTGTTCTAACACATACAGCTTTCAATGTGCTTTGCTTACACACGAGCTTGTTATGTTTTTGTTCTGCTTAAATTTCTCAGTGAATGGCACCTACAGAATTCACGGGTGAAATGTGCAAGTGAAAAAAAAAGAGCGAGATTTCTTGAAAATAATTTGCGCGTAATTTTATACCGCGACTTCTAAGGTGTCATGTATTGAGAAATCACTTTGCTTCTTATTTTGCTTGCAACAGTTTTTTTTTAATCACTGCTCAGGAAGTATTAGACCAGCATGAATCGGTGTACACGCATACAGTGAGTCAAACAGAAGAGTGGATGAAATGCATGTGCTTATTCTTTGCTTCGCATGCTGTAAATGGCACCATAGAATTCACGGTTAACACGTAGCTATGGTAACTGAATGGTTACCATGGTAACTACATAATACACACCCGTGGTTTCTATGGTGTTACGTATGGCGTGGTTGCTATGCTTCTCGCTTTCTTAGTAAATCTAGCTATTGCTTGCCTATTGCCTTTGTCTTGAAATTCGTCCAGTGATGCAATTAAGGAAATTAGGACATAATTCGCCGAATTCCCAAGGAGAAAACTTTAAAATTTAAGGACCTGTGTCTTTACTGCCGCTAAGTGATGCTTGTAGTCACTAGTATATATACCAGATGTGGAATCGAGTTAACCTTGTAAAACACTTGATATCGAAGTTGCCCTGCAAGCAACAATATTTTTCACAAACTAAAATATACAAATGGTTGGCTATCAAAGGGAAATTGACAATCTGGAAAAAGAACAATCAAGCAGATAAATAACAAGACCACATGGACCATTGCTGAAGAGAGAGACAGGCCTTACTGTTCTTGGCACTTGTAGAATTCACTGAGTCATGTTCAGATTCAGTGAATCTACGGTTCCAAATATAGTAGCCTAAAAACAACACTGAAACAGCGCAAGCTGCATGGTGGAAGCCGTTAAATATTTGAGTACCATCATGACGAAAACACCGTCACTTTCCGCCTGAAAGCTCGTCATAGCAAGAAATGCAACTTCATTCCATCACAAACCCATTCATAGTGCACCCTCTAGATCAAAGTCTAAGGGTACAGCGATAAAAGGTCGAGGCAAATGGAATTCGAGTTGAAAGATCAAATATTTTTTCATGGGAATGGAAAAAAACTCAATCCAAGCGATGAACCGAGTCAAGCGATGTCGTGCAAAGCGAGTTGCACTGTAACACCCAACATGAAAATGACTATTCTTAACGTCAAATAATCGGTACGTGCAACACTTGAAAATTTCCAGCGCCTATGGCGCAGCCGCCTAAGTAATAGAGGTTTTTCCAAATTGGTTTTAATGCTCGGAATTAGGCTATTTAACATAATTAGGCTAATTAGCCTAATTCAATAGAATTTGTAATTGCTGAAATGCACTGTTGTTTAATTGCAATTAAAATTCTGGTATAAATTTCAGTATCATTATTATAGTTAGGAACATACTGTTTTAAGTCTTCCCCGATATTTGCCATTTTGGAAAACCCCAGAAAACAAACTTAGCTTAATTAGCGTAATTCGTAATGTGTAATTCCACTCACAGGCAATGCTTCTACACCAAAGGAGTGCACTATAGACACGCTACAAGAACTGCTGACTCTAGCAAAATCTGACCTTGACCTTGCACGGGAAGAACTGACGGCAGAACGCGGCGTTCAGGTCCAAGAGATGGTAGCACTGACGGGAACAGTAAACAGGAATACAAACAGTCTATCCAGTTTACGACGCGACGTCAATTCTGTCACAAGCAGCACAAATCGACTGAGCACCAAACTGTCCAGTAAGTCAGGTGTTATGTTTTGTTGACTCAGGGATAAAACTGAACACTTATGAATGTCGATGTGAAAGAGAACTAGCAGGGTGACATGACATAATAAAATATAACATTTGTATTCGATGTGTCAGGATATTTTTTTTTTGTTTGAAAGCAACGTATTGTGTGGTGAGGTTCATCCGTGACCGTGGTAAATTCAACAAGTTTAATTTCCATTTCCAATAAGTTCAATTATTCTGGACATTGCCAAATTGATAAGACTTTTATTTGTCCCTCTGCTTCCCTCCTCTCACCCACCCAACTCATTTATCAGATTCTGGCCCATGACATCATATCTAATTTAGTTCAATACAGACAATACATATTACAAGAGCTTTGGTTTTTGTCAATATCTCGGGAATGATTTAATGCGAATTTATTGCATAGATATTGTGCTAATTTCTGGAGTTTTTCTTATTTGTGTTACCGCGCGCCACTTTCTTTCTAAGAACTGATGGGGTTTTCCTATTTTAACGCTGGAACAATCTCGGCTTTGATCGAGATCAAAGAAAAGATCATTGCCAACAATCACAACAGGAACGGATTTGTTTCATTATACTCGCTTCTAGTGAAAAGACCTAACGTCGCTATTATTTTGGGGAAATAT
>JBCAUI010215750.1:0-16714 GCA_038406195.1 Haplosyllis anthogorgicola
ACTGTGGAGAGGAAGGCCAGAGATGTGACAACACTAACTACACTACTATAGAGAGTGGAGCCAGAGATGTGACAACACTAACTACACTACTACAGAGAGTGGAGCCAGAGACACAACAACACTAACTACACTACTATGGAGAGTAAAGTCAGAGATGTGACAACACTAACTACACTACTATAGAGAGTGGAGCCAGAGATGTGACAACACTAACTACACTACTACGGAGAGTGGAGCCAGAGACACAACAACACTAACTACACTACTACAGAGAGTGGAGCCAGAGACATGACAACACTAACTACACTACTAAACCTGTTGGGCACATTTATTTTATTGAACTAATAGTGTTGTACTAATTTTGTGGTCTATTTACTGGTTCACTTGCCTGTCACAACTGTATAGTTTTTATTATTTTTGCCCCAAAACATGTAAATCCATAAAAGCACTAAAATAAGATACCAAGAATGTATCCTTCCACATTTATCTTTTATTGATTCTACATAATTTTGTGCTTACAGCAGAAGTAAAATTGTAATCAGGCTGTATCTGATTCCTTCGTAAATTTAAAATTTTCCATTTTCTGGCTGTATTTTCATGACAATGTAAACAAAGTGGCAGCCATTCTTTTTGAAGAAGAAGGGGGAAATGACCCTGTAACCTGTAAGTGCATTCACACCAAGCATTGCTATTTTGTGGGCAGTGGTCTCATTTGATTGACTTGACTGGAACTAGGAGCAATGGCTGTCAGTATTTAATGATCTAATTAAAGGAATTACTATTTTGTCAAATGAGCAGCTGCCATGAAGTGGTGTACCATTAGTGTTTTCTCATTTTAAAAAAGTTATTTGTAACATACACTCAAAAATGCTATGTTAAGCAAAGCATTGCACTGAAAGAAAGAAATAAAAAATACAGGAGTTAAATTTAAGACATTAAATTGTACAAAAATCATAAAAAAACATGTATTTTTACCCATTTTTTTTACATATTTTCAAGCCAATTTTCACTGCTGTGGTAGCATAATAAAAAAATAGATTTGAACTTTAACTTTTAGTGTTTTACAAAGCTGCAATATTATATTTTGAAAGAAAAATAAATGTAAAAATGTATCATTCAGTTAAGTCTGTGTAAAAAATGAGAAAAGTTGGGAAGTTTTGATGTAAAAAAGTCTGTCCCACCTAGCAAGCATCTGATGCTCCATTAAAAAGTCAAATAAAATATAATTATTTATGTATATCATTAAGTACTAGTTTTAATAAAAGTAAGCCATTAATATGCATTTAAAATAAATTAAATCAGGCATGCTAACTACTTTTAATAGTGTCATTAAAATTATGGACATCAGTTACCATCAGTTACACCATCCGTTGCACTATCAGTTTCCAAAACTAAATGTTTTTTCACTTATTTATAGAAATTATTTGAAGTAACTCCTGTGTTACATAATAATAAATAAATGGCCTGTAACAAGAAATATTCTCCTAATTTTAGTTGTTGAGTTATTACATATTGCAAAGAATTTATGACCCCATTAGTAAATGCAAATAATGGCAACTGATGTGCAACTGATGCTATTTTAATATCTCTGCCTTTATATCTAAAGGCTGTATTTGTAGCTGGGATATAGAAAGAAATATTGCTTTAATGTATGTGAGTGACATTCCTTAAAAAACACAATTTCTCAAAAAGTGTTGGTACGGCACTTCGTGGCAGCTGCTCAAATGGCTTCTGTGTTATTCATGTAATTTGTAATTTAATTTCATATGCATTTGAATAAGCAAAAAATCATTTGTAATTTAAACCAAAAAACTAAATAGCTTCCATATTCACCTTAAACTTCTCACATGATTTATTAATAATCATACTAACAGTTTTGACACTTATTTAACAGCTGGGGCAGCATATTGCATATTACAATATAATAATACAGATGATAAATCATTGATAAATAGAAAAGCATAAGAGCAATTGATATTTTGAAACTGTACTGGTCCAGATGGCATAAAATCAAGTTATTGCAAATTATTTGGTTAAAGATATTTGGCATGAAATAGCAACTCAACACAACTGCCCTCTCTTGGTCAAAGGGCATCGAGCCCTTATGTCCCTCAGTTGCGACACCCACTTGCACACACACTTGCACCATATTGACCACACACACAGACATAGAAACATACATGTACATTTAGCATCAGCATGGCTCCAATGTGATAAAATACATTTACAAAAAGAATTGCAAAGTCATTTTCACAATAATCTAGCTTTTTAAAATTAATTTCACTTAATATATCAACTTTTCCAGACATGTCAATTGACCTCATCTAGTGCTGACATTTTTTGTGTTTGAATTGCAATCAATTTAAATTAGTATTAAACCTAAACTGAAAATTGTCTGGAGACAATAATCAGTTTAAAAATCAGACAGTTCATGTGTCTGGAAAATTAGCTAGACTTGGTAGAGATCAAAATAAGAAGAAACACCCTCAAACTGATTTTTTCTGAAATAGTCAGGAAAGTCATCACACACACAAAGATGGGAATGCATTGAAGCACATTAACAACATTTTATTCCAAAGGGATTTTTTAGCAAAACAAAACAACAAGCTATCAGAAAACAGAATAAAATGTATGTCATAGGAGAACATTAAACGCACATTATGGGTATACACCTAAATCCTTGGTGACCTGTGAGACGTGCAGACAACAATTCAAAACCCCTAGTACCATGCACCGTCACTCACGAACATCGACAAAAAACACAGCTGCACGAAATGTGGTTCATTATTCTTTTTCAAGAGGGAGCTAACAAAACACGCTGTACGGCATCAATGCCATCCAAAATACATCTGTATTTACGCCGGCTTTAAACAAAGTTACAAACGCCCAGGTGACCTAAATAGGCATTCTGCAGAACATAAGAAGATATATTGGGCCTGTGAATATTGCAGATATAAAACATTTAATGTTCACCATCTGTGCATCCATAAGGGCATACACAAACTGCCATGGTATCAATGTCTTATGTGTGCTGTAAAATTCATACACCCAGAACAATTACTTTGACACTGCAGAAAATGCAAGAGATCTGACAGTGACAAGTATTAATTAGACTGAGTGTTTGTCGCCATACATTTGACTAAGTGATATGTGCATGCATCAAAGTTATTGAGTAAATGTGTCCACATGATAGATGAAACTCAAATACTGATGCACTAGTCTTAGTGATACATGCTTTCATTGAATACATGAGTCTAAGTGATAGGTGTCACTTCAATGGCAGCATTGCTATTGGTTGATGTTCTACGTCCATGTATTATCATGATAGTTGTCCTACACAGGATCTTTTTACTTTTGTTACTAGTTTCTTTAAACAACTTTACTATGAGCATTTGGATGTTTGTTTATAAATATAAGGGACATTCTGATATGTTTACTACAAACATGAAAATGTGAAAACAAAAATCACTGTGTACAGAATTTTCTGTAAACACAGGGTCTATTATAAAGTATGAATTATCGGTTATGAAAACCTTCTTTTCCATTACTTACATCTATATGTGGCTCTCCTGCACCTGTAAATTTGATTTTAATTTTGTTACTAGTTTGTGTTATTTTATATAGATTATCTAAGATTTCTAAGTAAACACATTCATATAATTGGAGTGTAGCACTGATCCATCAGTACAACTGAGAGGTTTAGTTACACTCCCATTTCATAATATTCAATTGTGATACATTTTTGTTGTATGTCAACACACAAATTGAAACTGTCTGTAAACACACTGCTATGTTATGAAACGAATAAATAATAATAATAATAATAATAATAATAATAATAATAATGTGGCCTGTGACAGGAACAGAGATTTTATTAGAGAATGGTTAGCAACAACCAAAATATGATTTATGAACTGAATAAAGCTGTCTTTAATTTAGAACGTATATCTTGGAAAGACTTCTGTTTTGAAGATGACATGATAAAAACCAGTGGCTTTGTTACAGAACTGATAGACAAAATAGCAACTGTTACCCAACTAGGTAAATTGGTGTCATAGCTCTCAAGAAACCACAAACTGATGTAGATAATACTTGAAGCTAACCAGGAAAGCAAATTAGAGGCAGTAATTATTGAAAATTGTAATATGGTGTTTTTAGACTTGTTATTTGATTTAGATGTTACCCCTAATTTTTTCATCATCAAGGGCTTTAAATAAAACAGCAGATGTAATACTTGTAAATAATAAAGCTATGGTTTGGCAACCTGTAATCCCCCTGGTTATGTACACAATTATTGTCATGGTAACTGAAGGATCAATAAATGGAGAACAGAGGCTTGTTGGCAAAATGTTGTGCACTCTAACTTAATTTCTTTTAAACTGTTAAGTTTAGTTATGCATTCTCTGGTTAGTGCTGCAATATTATCCCATGATACATCAAGAACAATTAATTCAGATAAAGAGCTAACCACTGTGCAAACATCAGTGAGGTAGTTTTTTGACACATTCAATATTGATAGAAATTCATGATTTATCATAGAAAACAGAGACTTTAGAGATATAGAAACTAAATGGAAAGCAACATATGGCTTTTTAGACAAACTTATTAGATTTGTAAAGTGATTAAAACATGTAATTGCAAAATTTAGGCAAAAACACAACTCAGGGCATGAGATGTGTTGCAGCTCACAAAGAGCTTCATCATCATCAAATGGACAGTCATTGTGACCATTACATACATCAAAGATATGTATACAAGATTGAGTCTTTCTACATTTAAACATATTCTTGCATTGCCTACTCAATCCACATCTCTGACTAGGCTCTTCATCATGACCATTTGGACAATCCCACTTTCCATCACAAATATATGCCCAAGGGATACAGTAATATCCTGGGAATTTGTAGTTCTGATTACATTCAAATGTTTCACATTGTTCTATGTGTGAACCTGTTCTACTTGGGTACAAATGATTAAATTTATTCAGTTTATATTGGCAAAAATATTTTATATCAGAACATTTGGAATGATCTTTTCTACAAGGAAGCTGATCTTGTAATGGGCATTCCTGGATACCTGTTAGAAGTATTTGTCTCAAGAGGGGTTCATCATCACTGACATTGGGTATTAAATCATTTATCAGTGATGTGCTTATTGTTGAGTTATCAGAACATTTGTGAATACTCTTTATTTGATGTTTCTGACTTCTATTTACATTGCTATCATGGTGTTGACGTGATTGAGTGGTATACATGATGCATTGCCCATGCAATGATTTATAATACAAAGAAGGGCAAGTGCAAATGTCATTTACAGACACATTTTTACAAAAATGTGTTTAACACATTTCATTTTCAATTTCATCTTCACTTTGCCTATCAATGGTTTGTCTAGTACAATCAGAAATATCATCACACACATAAAGAGATGATTTAATGCCTCCATTTCTACATTGAAACAAATTTCCATGATCAACATTTAAATTAGTTGGATTTGCATGTACCTGTTACTTTAGAGAACATGAGATTTGGTCTGGAAGCCCAAATAAAAAAATAACAGCTTTGTTCTTTTCTGATTGTCATATTTGGACATGCTTTTGCCTCTGAATATTAGAGAAAAAGATATTGCACTATTGTCAGTAGTAGTATTGGTATTATTTGTATTAGTATGATTAGTCACACAAACAATATGATTGAGGAGTTCTTTATTACAATTAATAGAAACCCATTGGGGATAAGCTAAGTTGGATATGAGCAACATAGTGCAGTGTTCTGTTGTAGATGATACAGGATATAGCTGTTTAGTTGTATTCAACTTCATGTTCTTCAACTTCATGTAGTGCACTGAATTCTTCTTTGTAGGGACAAAACATATAATATAATTTACCATCTCCAATACACCTGAGCCTGAGACCAAGATGAATCTTTCTGTAGTCAAAATACTTTCTATAATTTGCTAGTGTGATTTGTCCTCTCTTGCCTAAATTATTATGGAGTTGTGAAATTCTACTTTGTCCATAATTGTAATTTGTCCATCCTTGAAATGAAACAGGTTGGTTATCCCTCCATCTGAAAATAAGAATAAGTATGTAAACACAATAATTTTTTGAATATGTTAAGAAATGAGCTGTAATTTATCATTCCTGGAAGATGGAATATTGTACTAACTTCAGAATCTTTTTTATCTGTTTTTATGCCAATAAATAATGCTTCAATTAAGTAGAGATCAGTAGACATTTTTATAACAGTTAAGAGTTCTTCCTGTTCTGCTCTACTAGAACTGAGGGAAATGTCCTCCTACATCTCTACAGAGTAAATAAGTGTAATTTACAATTCTTTGCATAAATACCAAATTCAAAGTGATAGATTCCTTTCCCCAATGAAACATGAAACATTGCCATAATGTGGGAAAACTATAGACTTTGTGTATTTATTACTTCATAGCTTCCAGGTATGATTATAGATATCCATCTGTATCTTACTGTGACTCTTAATAACACATTTGCAATCAAGGCAGCAAATCTCAATCTTCCAGGAAGTGCTAGTATTACATTCAGGTAACTGTTACCAGTTACTTGGTATATTGCATCTCAGTGCAAAAACTGATATTTAGCAGTCATAATTTCCAAGAGTTTCTGCATTTAGCTACATAATAAATGTCTTGTTTGCTTTTAAGGAAATGATCAAAATCATATCTTCTCATTGTATTATGTTTATTAAAGGAACTGCAGAGTTAAAATGCCATGGACTGCTGAATGTCACAGATTGCAAAAACATTCTTTTATTTTGGGAGATTTTTTCAGTTTTGCTGATTACAAAATTGCTCCAACTGTCTGAAGATCTGTACATTAAAATATCAAAATACATTGTATTTCCATGAGTGGGTGAAATATGTTGCATAATATCTCTCATGAAAGACTGATTCTTTGTAATGAGAATATTTGTTATATGTAGCTTCATTGTTATCATCATCAGAATACCCATAGGCAGTTAATCTGTGATGGTAAACATAACCTGAAAATTAAAATCTCCATAATTGTTTTGAAAATTTTGTTTCTCCCAGTTTTAGATGAATATTCTTCCTTTAAACTGCATATTATTTGCACTATGCATTAGAATGTTCCAATTTGGACTGTTCTTGAATTTGTATTGTATTGTGTTTTTGAAAGGAAGCCAGTTCCATCAAAAACTGTAACGGTCATGTAGTCCTGTGAAGAAAAGCTGAGCAAAATGTGTTGGTATTTTCTCAGCTGAAGTCTATATGTGTAAAGTGATGTATTTGTTATTACAATATGGTGTATTGATAGAAGCCTTGGACTTTTGTAGTTCAGTGGAACTTGATTTTTAACCAGCTGTGATGATATAACACTGAAATTTGTTCCAATATCAGCAACCATACTGTTGAATAATGTGAATTTATAGTACACCAGATTTGTAGGAGGATACAAGTTGAATTGAGAATGAACTCCATAGTATATGAAAGTACTAGAGTTCCCCTTTTGTAGTGTACTCTCTACTGTAACATTGTGTCTGGAACAGGTTTCTGAGGTCTGATCAATTCTTTTTATAACCAAAAGTTATATTTAATCTAAAATATGCATGGACACAGAATTCTATTTCATATGTTACTGCTTGAAAACATTTCCCAATAAGCTTGTGATGTCTCCATATTCTAGTTGATATTGTTGGCAATAAAATCTTCTTTCTTATTTTAAATGATTTTTTGCATTTTAAACAAGTACATTTTATTTTTGCAATATCAGTATGAAAATGATAAATTTTAGTATGCATAATTTTAAATGCCTAGTTTGTTGCTACATGTTACATTAATATTAAGGCAAATAACATTCAATGTGTTCTCTAGAAATTTGTTTATGTAGGCCATCCAAAGTTTAGGAAAATTATTCTTATTTAAAGTATTTCTCCAATTATAATGTTTCAGTGCGTCCTCTGCTGTGCTGGATGTTATGACTGAAAGTAAAATGCAAAGACTTGCATGTAGCCCAGACATTAAAATCCTATTTCTCTCTACTTCAGTGAAATTTTTATGTTATCATGTTTCAAAGATTATTCCAAATGTTCGAGGTTCATTTTAGTATGGAATGTTTCTGTTATATAAATGTTTGTCATTGGTGTCTAAAAAATTAATTGTTACTTGAGATCAACCATAAATACTGTTAAACAGAATGAGGTATGGTGTAAAGTGTGATGATCAACACCATTTCTATTGTTCAGCTGGCCACACACAATATACACATGCAATGAGTGCACCCTGGTTATTAAAATGCAATTACAGCTGTCTGGACATTTGATTATATAACACATAATAATTAACAATGATTAATATCACACAAAGACAACTTAGTTTATCATTCAAAATCTAATTATTTCCCCATTAATTATATTATATTGAATAACATCAACATCGCAGAGTTCTTGCACCGAATGCGCCCCTCTCTTCTATCCGTACTTTTTGTCATAGGTAGTTTACAAGCTTTAACTTCCCAACAGGGAACTCACCCAACATTAATGTGAGCCATCACCTTGCTGTGATAGGCTCGGTCATGTTTATGTACGTCTGACAACGAATTGCATTCACCGGGACCAATTTTACATCTAAGGTAGAGAGGCTGTTATTTTTTATTTATTGCCTTGGGAATCGCACTCAGATCAATTGTTTCGCTCGCTTATCGCTGTGGGTCCCAGGCTTGTGACACTTACCGTGAAAGGGAGGACAGAATCGCTCAAATATCGCTGTGGGTCCAAGGCTGGCGTACTGCCCGAAGCTGAGTTCCATGAACATGAGCGGGAACCCGACGAGAAGCAGCATCGTCACGAACGGGATGAGGAAGGCGCCTGACGGAAAAAACAAACAATGCGTTATCTTGATATTGTTTCAATGTTAATTCACTCTTGCTATACTGCCCGTCTAATAACCGATGTACATCAACTGTGGTTTACAACTTTATCTTCCCAGCCAGGAACTCAGCTGAGAACTTGCCCAACCTTGGTGCAAATATCCCTTAAGTGAGCCATCACCTCGTGGTGATGCGATCAGGTGTCACATGGTATCGTCTTTGTTATCCCAAATAGGGCTGGTACCAAATTTACACCTTGGTCTGGTGAAGCTGTGATTTACTGAGACATTGCCCAATGTCTCTACCTTGTCCAGGAATGGAACCCGGGTTGCCTGCGCAGCAGGGCTTCACGCTAACCACAACACTACGTAATCCTGCATGTCACTCGACGGGGCGTTTTAATACGTATTTAATGTTGACCAAATTTATTTCATTTTACATTGTTTTACTGTGCTTTTGTTGAATAAGTTTGAAATAGTAGCATTGAGTTTACAGAATGCAAAAATATTTTAATGATCATTCCAGGAGTGGATTAAGGCGTGGCATCAATTCTGTGCTCTTTTGTGCAACTAATTTGATATCAAATTGGTGTAGCATGTATCAGTTGCATTACTTTGGTTTTAATTTTAACTCATTATAAACAAGAAATCACGACAAAAGGAGAATATTAAAGAAATGCATTGATAATACATTTGTAACATCAACTAAACAGAGGGTTAGCGCGAGGCTTATATGCTGACTTATATGCTCATTCAGGTGGTTGGTCTTTTAATATTTTTCTTTAACACTCTATGAAAAAGGAAAGAAATTTGGGCCGTTGGAGGGGCACGCGTTGGCTCGGCCCCCCCCCCCCTTCCGCCCTTGGATCCCCAATGCTCTTGGTGCAGGCTCAGGTGCTCGAGGAATTCGGGGCGAGCCCCTCAGAATACATGCCCCACGGTACGGAGCACACAGGTGTGCAGAAAGAAAAGCATTACATTAATGCCTAATAGTCAACAATAACATCATGCTGTTCAAAGAACTCTTTAGTATCAAGGTCATCGGATCAAGTTCAAGATCTCAGATTCTAAAAAAATGAACCTTCTTCTGCTGATATCACCTATCATTATTATATCTGAAACTCAAGGTCATTTGAAGGTCAATATCGTTAGAACACGCACACACGCACACACGTACCTCCGCCGTTCTGGTAGCATAGATACGGAAACCTCCAGACGTTACCAAGGCCCACGCTGTATCCTAGCAACGACAGCAGGAAGTCGAACCTCCCGCCCCACGTCCCTCGTGACGTCATCTCCACGTCATCGTCTACGTCATCATCGTCTGCGTCATAGAACGTGATGTTGCCCTCTGCGCGCGGTGACCCGGCGACGGCATGCTGAGGACGAAACAAACATAAGGACTGTTAGCAGAGCAAGGTCAGTAACCAAGAACCCCGGTGGCTAAGAATTAACACTTTAAAGGTGCGTGTTTGTTTGTAAACTGCCAAAGGCAATGAAGAGTGCGGATGAAATATCCACCCTGGCTTTAAACCCCATGGGGATGGTCACACAAAGTCCAAAACAGTGGCCCCACAAATGGATCCTGGTCCAACAAAAAATTTTAAAAAATAAAGAAACAAAAAAAACCCAAAACCCAAAACCATAAAATAGTGAAATTATGCAAAGCGAATGTAAATTTTACCTGATTTGTAAATTGCGCTAGAGGTTATGAAATGTTGACAGTAAAAATGTCGAAGGACGAAATATTTCTTTTTGGCGGCTTTATAAACGAGCTTTACGTAGAATAAGCCGGGCTTGCCCGCCTGAGCGGAGGAATGCTATTGTTTGAAATTGACAGAATTTTTTCTTCATCATGTAAACTGAAGATTCTCCTGTTTCCTGTGTTGTTGAATTTTTAACGCCAAGAAGAAATAAAGCAAGTAACACTGACCGTTGGGTTGATCTCCACATCCTGCACGCTGTCCTGTTTACTTCCGGTACTCAGCTGCCTCCTACTTCCAGTACTGGTCACGCTTGTTCGGTGGGGGAGGTACGAGTTGGCCACACTCGTTTGTTCCTGGGACGAGATCTCCTCTCGCGAGACTTGAAAGACGAGAGTTTGGTCAGCTGACCTGTAAGCTGCACCAGACATGTTTAACCTCAGCCTCGCTTCAGCAACTGGCGGGAAATTCAAAATTGTGTTTTCTCGAAAATCATTTGTTCATATCTCATTGGTTCATTAATCATTCCAGAATAATTTCAATCACCATTTTAAACATGGTACTTCAGGAAAGCAGATCCTTTTCATATCATATTTGTTCTAGTTATTTTAAATATTCCCAAAGCAAGTCGTTTAAGACCTTCACTTCCATCTAGTTTTCCTTGTTCACATCTCCAATCGACGGTGATCTAAAAAAATCAGCAAAAGTTTTACAATAAAAAATCTCAGGGTAACATGAGATATTACATTCAGCAAAAAATTAGAATAAGCTTATTTTTCTTATCCCCACGACACATCCTTGTGTCAAGTTCACACACCCACACACCACAGGAGAAAAGCTGCCGTCAACAAATCCGTGTCACTTCTTATTTACTAGGTTATAGCGAGATTGAGTTACACTAGGTTTAGCGAGTTTAAGTTACGCTAGGTTATACCGCGGTCGAGTTACAATAGGTTATACTGAGGTTGGGTACACTAGGTTATACTGAGGTCGAGGTACACTAGGTTATACTGAGGTCGAGTTACACTTGGTTATAGTGAGGTCGAGTTACACTTGGTTATAGTGAGGTCGTATTACACTATTTTATAGCAAGGTCAAGTTACACAAGGCTATACCGAGGTCAGGTTACACCAGGTTAAAGTGAGGTCGAGTTACACGTTCATGCCTGTGAACTTTTAATGTTTAGTGACCCCAGGTGACCCGGGTTCGATTCCAGGACCGAGTAGAGATGTTGGGCGGTGTTTCAGTAAATCACAGCCTTAGCAGACAAAGATGTGAAATTAATATCAGCCCTATGTGGGATTGTACAGCAGACACCTAATGATCTTATTAACTAGGAGGGATGAGAACAGAGGCCCGATGGGTCAGAACCTGTCCCGCTTTCTTCTGCCTGTACCAATTTTACACCTTGATACGGTCAGGCTGTGATTTATTGAGATTTGCGAAAGCGGTCTTCGTTCTCTTTTTCGCGATTGTGCCTCTGTGTGTACCGTATTTTCCCTTATTTAGGAATCCCTCCTTTTTAAAGAACAATTATTTTAATTTTTCTTTGCTGTGAGGCAAAGGCAAGAGTTTTCTTCTGATCTTGTGTAAGTTTTACTTACAGAAAGATATTTTAACACTTTCTTACATGACATTGAGGGTTTTTTTTATTTCAATCTACCAAATCTACCTAACGTTCCAGAAATGAACTGTCTGATTTTTAAACTGAGTTTAGTCTCTGGACAATTTTCAGTTTAGATTAATACTAATTTTAGTCCAAAGATGGAATATTGTTTGAGACTACATTCAGTCTTTGTGCCAAAAAATGACCAAGAAGCTCACATTTGAAGTGATTGCAATTCAACCAACAAAGGTCAGCAATAAAGAAGGTCAATTGACATGTCCGGAAAGTAAATTACGTAGATTTGGTAGATTTGGTAGTTATACCATTACTGGAATTTTTGTAACCATTGTGAGCCCCATAATGTAGTGATTAGCGGGAAATACTGCTGCGCAGGTGGCCTGGGTTCAATTCCTGGACAGACTAAAGAAGTTGGGCAGTGTATTACCCTCTAGACGAAGGTGTAAAATTGGTACCAGCTCCATGTGGGAGAACAACATATTATGCGGCCCTACAGGAGATGCTGTCTATCATCATGAAGTGATGGCTTACCTGAGGGATAGCTCAAACCAAGGTTGGCTGAGATCTTGGGGAGTTCCTAGCTGGGAATTCAAAAGCTGTAAACTGCAATTGATGTCTGAACTGACGATAACTGCGGTATATCAAGAGTAAACTAACTTTATTAACTTTGATTAACCTCCTCGTCTCCGACAAAAAATCAGGTGACTTACACCTATGATTAGACGTAAAATCGTGCAACTTGACCTCGCTACAGAAATCCCTGCCTTGTTTATGAAGGTTGAAGCCATTTCTGTTCATTTCTTACAATTACGAAAAGCGTGTGACTTTACTTCGCTTACCCTGGTCACTGAAGACCACTGCAGAGTGGATTATCTCTCAGTGAGATGTAGAACCAGAGGTTTGTTGAAGTGACGTCTTTTTTCCTGATACAAACTGCAATCTCCGCCGTGGACTTTTTATACCATTTTACTGTGAATGAATAAAACTAAGTGCTGAACAGTGTCTGGTTCAGCAAGAAAAAAATAGAATCTTCCACTATTTTGTATGTTTCAAGCAATTTTACGTAAATCTCTTCAGGAAATTAATTAAAGCAATCGAGTTGTTTCCTAATTCCCGATCTGTCAGATCTGATAGATCTCATTACTTTGATAATTTGAACAAATTAAAATAATACAACACATATTGTTTATAACAAATAATAATTATGATATATGATTTAATTAATCACAATCAAAATTTCTTGTATGAACTATGAAATCCGACAGATCTGTCAGAAAGTCAATTGGGAAAAAACCTCAAATACAATTAAAGGAATTCCATCTGGTTTAAATTCAGTGTTCACCATGTTGCGAATTGATATAAGAGATGGAGTTGAAGCTGCTTTTTCACTGTATTAAATTCATTCAAACTTTACCTGATTTTGCCTCCAGTCTCCATGTTTATCCAGCTTTAGTCCTTTGTGGTTTGATGGTGTCACAATTTACAAATCACGTATAAAGGTGCAATTCACCTCTCTATTTTTCCCGTAGGACTTCTTCTTTATTTCAGCACAATACTTTCCTGTGCAGATTTTGTACAGGGCATAAAAATCACATCCGTTTTAGAACAATAGAATTCCAAGTTTTAAGTTCATTAATCAATGGATTTTTTTGTTCTTAAATGATCCTAAAATGATAGTTGTAAACAATAAACAAACAGTTCTTAAAATTAATTTCGTTTTATAACAATAGAATTCCACACTGTGTCTTTCACTTAAACAAAAAAACTTTATTGTTCTCAAATTGAAGATGATCCTACACACGTCTGGTGTTAAATCTGGTGTTAAAGTAATTTAAAAGCGAGGTCAAGCTACACGTTTACGTATGAAAGGGAACTCTGGAAGAACACTCGATGGCATCACCTTTGCCGCTGAGGTAGAATCTGGCACTTACACATCACAGTTTAAATTTAAATTTAGACCTTCTAAGCCGTATCCATTCAGGACGGTCAAAAACGTGTAACTGAACCTCAGTAATCCTAGAGTACATTCAGAGGTTAATCCTGCAGTGAACTGTATTATGCACATTGAGTGGTAACTGTCCCTGTACCAGTGACTGTCTGGTGTGTGGGAATCCCAGTCTGGTAGTAACAGCTTCTCAATCTGTTCCATTCAGTACCTGCAGCTGCTGTATTGATTTGTTTCCCGGTAAAACTGAAGCTGTCTCCTTGTGTCAGTCAGTCTGTCTGTCTGTTTGTCCGTCCGTCAGTCAGTTTAGTCAGTCTGTCTGTCCGTCTGTTTGTCTGTCTGTCTGTCAGTCTGTCTGTCTGTCTGTGTCTTTATCCTTCTTTTTATTCAGGCCTCATTCTTCTCACTTGCAGAATGGAAAAAAAGCCACATTTTCAGATGCTTCTTCTTCTCCAGATGAGAGACATTGAAACAAAAGTTACTAACAAATCATGAAATTCTATTCAGTTTTGGAACAATAACACATCAAAAGTACAGCATGGAACTCTTGTGTTTTCCCTTTTGTTCTGTACGTTCCAAAATTTATGAAAATACTATAGAAACTTTGGCGCCTGGTGCAACTGAATTTCATGCTGATCTCATTCACTTCAATTGTTGTAATACGCAAAACGTTTGATATGAATTCATGATCTGAATTGCTACTAAACTAACTCTCATACTATGTTTGATATAGTGCCCCCCCCCCCCCTCCGTACTCAGGCTCGTGTTTCGTGTTGGAAGTGATTCCACCATCGCGTGACGACACTTTAAACAATCGCTCAATCACGGGTCGAACCAGCGCTGTGTGCTGTGTTACGTCATTCTCTGTTCAGCATTCTACGCTGTGAGGGGAATTTTTTTTAGCTTGGAACAATAAATTGGATACTAAACTTTTCAAAATCTTTTTAATAAACTTTTTAATAAAATATCATAGTCTGCATTATACTTGGAACAATATCATTCCTCGCCATTAATACTGTGTTTGTCCTAAAAATGTCTGCCGGCCTGTGCCCTTTTCAGTCGGTCCTTTCGTTCGTCTGTCAGTCTGTCCGTCTGTCTGCCCCGTGACGCTGTCTACATGAGTTTATATATGGAAGCCATCTAAGCGATCGCGTGATGAAACTTCAAACCATCGCTCAATCACGGGATCAGATCGGTGCTTTATACAGTGTTAGATTTCCAGTTGTTCTTTGAGGAAATCGATTTATTTTAATTCCTGTCCGTTCCTTGGTGCAGTAGACAGTTCAACTGTCTGCGAGTGAGCATCAGAACTTTAACACAGCACCTTATGGGAGCTCCCTTATTTACCCTTATGTAGAGAACTTTCACACAGTACCTAATGGGAGCTCTCTCATGTACCGTAGAGAACTTTAACACGGCACCTTAACGGAACTCCCTTATACACCCTTATGTTTACAATTGACACCATTGCTGTGTACTGTTAGACTTCATTTTTAGGGTAACAGAGATTAACAGTACGGAGTTGTTCTCTCCTTTGTACTGTGCGTTTTTAAATTGACAGAAGTTTCAGGAGCAGAACATTTCACACCGTATCTTTGAGCGGTTTGTTTTCTGGGCAAAAACTTCCCAACACTTCTTAAATTTTATTCAATTAACATGGGCCAAAATTTAACTCCATCGACGCAAATTTTTTACTGCGTCGATTAATTGTTAAACATCCTGGAGAACACCTTTCACGCAACAGCTTTGATTACCCTGTGTTTTAAGGCCAAATAATTGTCCCTTGGGACAAGCTGGTTGCATGCTTTTTACCGCCCCCATCTACTGGGTAAACTGGTAGTTCAGGCGACCGCTTCTTTGCTGAGTTAATTTACTCTTGCGGTTAAACTCTTTAACTTCTCAGCAAGGAATTCACCCAAGAACTCACACAGGTGTGGTGTGAACTATCCCTTAAATGATGATCCCATGATGATGAGATGAAATGGCAGCAAAACATCCCCTGTAGGGTTTTTCACAGTCCTACATCAGAATATCAACAATGCAGTAGAATCTGCCGTCTTGCCGCATGTTTTTGAGTTGTATAAAATAAAGAGTTTATTGTAGAATTATACCAAATGTAATCAGTCAAAGAATATTCCCAGCCATTAATTTTGGTTTTGTTATTGCTTATTTTTCTTCGAAATTGAACATGAAATAAGAGTTTGAATTTTGCTGGTCTACTGAATAGGTGATATTACACTGTATGGTCCCACACAGAGATGGTTCCAATTTTACACCTTGATCTGAGACACTGCCCAACCTCTCTACCCTGTCTGGGTATCAAACCCAGGCCACTTGTGCAGTAGCACTTTACACTAACCACTACACTATGGTGCTCCCCTTTTTTGTATATGTCGCAAAGTGGCTTTTTCTGTTGCTTTTCTTTTAAGAAATAGATAGTAAAGGGTTAACTTCAATATTTGTATTGGGAATGCATTGGTTTATTGAATGGGATCCCAGATCATTCTATTTTTCATATAAAAAGCCTAAATTGACATAAATAATATTTCTTTTAGCCAGAGGAAACCAAATTCCCTGTTCAAAATG
>JBCAUI010215861.1:0-16712 GCA_038406195.1 Haplosyllis anthogorgicola
GAATTTGGTCTCCTCTGGCCAAAAGAAATATTATTTACTTCAAATAGAATGATCCAGGATCAAATCAATACCCTAATGTTATTCCAATATGGATTGTGAAGTTAACCCTTTACTTTCTAAAAGAGTCACTTGACGACATTACAACAAATTGTCAACAGTGCACACACATCTTTATCATGTTCTATGACCCTACAGGTTGTAATGCATGTGCACGCACACATGTGTTCTATGACCCTACAGGTTGTAATGCATGTGTGCACACACCTGTATTGTGTGTTCTATGACCCTACATGTTGTAATGCATGTGCGCGTACATCTTTATCATGTTCTATGACCCTACAGGTTGTAATGCATGTGCACACACATCTGTATAATGTGTTCTATGACCCTACAGGTTGTAATGCATGTGTGCGCACATGTGTATCATGTGTTCTATGACCCTACAGGTTGTAATGCATGTGTGCGCACATCTGTATCGTGTGTTCTATGACCCTACAGGTTGGAATGCATGTGTGCCCACATCTTCATAGTGGCGTGGCGTCCGTGAAATACAATAAATTATGTTACATTTCGAGCTAAAATGTCCGGGGATGGCACGGTGTCCTTGCAAACGAGGGTCCTTGTAAAAGGGGTTCGACTGTATTAAGTTTATGGCATATGAAGCCCCCCCCCTCCCCACCCCAACGGTCGATGTAAATTTCAGTCACGTCTGCCTGTGTGCGTAAGTCCGTCTGTCTGTATGTCTATCTGTTTGGGCTATTAGTTTTGAACTACTTGACTTCATTTTGGTATGATGGTACATCTTTATCATATCGAGGTTGAGATCGAATCCTAAGGTCACTGGATCAAGTTTAAGGTCACGGCAATAAAAAATGACCAATTTTGACTGGGATCTGCCAAAATCATATGTTCTAATATGTGTGAGTAATACACATGGTCAAGATCATTTGAAGGTGAAGGTCAAATTGTTGTTTCTTCTGTTTTAATGTTTATGGAATTTGAATTGTGTGGGCAGTAGAGCCTTAGATTGTTTAGAGCCTTAGATTGTTTAAGAAATTTAGTTGTTGCACTTGATATCCTGCCCTTTCTCGTGCTGATCGCACAGCAGAGGAGGTTTACAACTTAACTTCACAACCAGGAATTCAGCTAGGAACTCAACCAACCTCGGTGTGAGTTATCCCTCAAGTAAGCCATCACCTCATGGTAATGTAATAAGGTGGTACTGCAGGATGTGCCGTCCTGTCGTCCCACACAGGGCTGGTACTAATTTTACACCTTCGTCTAGTGAGGCTGTGATTTACTGAGGCACTGTATCATGCTACCAATTTTACACATAGGTCTGATGAGGCTTTGATGTACTGAGACACTGCCCAACGTCTCTACCCTGTACCAATGGTATGCTGGTACCAATTTTACACCTTGGTTTGATGAGGCTGTTATGTACTGAGACACTGCCCAACGTCTCTACCCTGTACCATGCTGGTACCAATTTTACACCTTGGTCTGATGATGCTGTGATTTACAGCGAGACTGCCCAACGTCTCTACCCTTTTCCGGGAATAGAACCAGCGTACACAGGGTTTTTTGGAAGAATTTGAAAAAGTACACCCCCACCAAACTCCAAGCACTTCAGGTGCAATACACCCTCTCCAACAAGAATCCTAAATCCGTCCCTAACAACCTCGATGAGGGACACGAGCTTAAATTTTTGTATTCAAATGGTAAAAAATAAAATGCCGCATGATAGTGAATGATTTCACCCGTGTATCTGTCACTCATTTAAGTCTCATGGAATGCTTAAAATATAAATATATCATGGAGTTCTTGGATATGTACTAAGGTCTCGGCCACACCAAGGTTTAGCATTTGCTTCAGCTATAGCGTTTGCTTTGAAAAGTAAATGGATTCCTGTATAGTTCAATGGAGTGGCCACACCAAGCTTTAAAGCTAGCTTTGCCGCTTGGTGTGGCCACCACATTAAACTAAATAGAGACCCAATCATTTCCCAATGCTAAAGCTAAAGCGAAAGCAAACGCTAAAGCTTGGTGTGGCCGAGCCCTAACAGTCAACTGGTCTCAAAATTCGTTGGTTCTAAAAGACAGATTTTAGTCTGGACCTGCTCAACCTGTATGATCCGATTATAATTTTGCTCACATGACCAAGTCGACTTGTGTAAGGGGAAGCTTTCCAAAATAAATGACATTTCTTCATTTGTTCACATCCAAAAATCCCACCAAACACCCAAGATTTCCATGCCATATTTATGAATTTAGAGGAATGTGTGTAAATACTTAATTCTTTACAAAATAACGAGAAAAATGGGAGTCGAACTGATAAATTGATCTTTGATCAACCGATGACACCGGGTCAAGTGACTGGCTGTCATTTGCAAAGATCTGAAATTTCTACACTTCTAAGCCAAATTTTGACGAAAGTATACTGGGCAGGCTTGTGAAAGTCACTCGAAATATGCCTTGACGTAAGATCTACCTAAGATAAATGATTAATTTTCTATTTTGCTCGTAGGACCGAAATAAAACGCAAAAAATGACAATTTTCAAGAAGATTTTCTTCACTCACCATGATGGCTGCTGATCATGTGATCGTCACGTGACCGCGTCGGGCGCCTGCGCACTAGACGAAATACAACTTCCGGTTTCTTCCCGCGTCAAACGACAAAAACTGAAAAGAAAATCAGGAAAATGACGAGGTAAGAGCTTAAAATTACTCTAAATTATGTTTCAGCTACAAAATAGAAGATTCGGGGTCATTTTGGTACCCAATAAGTAGTGAATTAAGGTGTATTTTGAGTGAAAATTGGATGACAAAGGCAGACCACGCTTTGGCTTGAAGCGTCATGTCATTCATGCTGGAAAATGTGGCTGCTGCCAAAAAATTAACCATTCAAATGTGAAAAATTTCGATAAATTGGGGGAAATACTTAATAATAACAGTTATAAACCATTGCTTACCAACCCTAGAGTGTCAGTACTTGTGAAAATACTGGAATTGGGGTGAAATGGAGGAAGAATTGAACAAAGAAGCGAGATTTTCTTTGTTGCAGCATGCTGCTGTCTGGCTTGTAAATGTATTCAATGGCGTCTGAAGCAGCAGCTGCAGCAGCATAAATTACTATCAGCAGGAAAATGGCTGCCTTGTGTGGAAAAATACCCTTCTTGTCAACAAAATAAGTCAGTTTAAAGCCACGCTTTGGCAAACACATGCCTGCAATTGGGTTTTCTTGCCCTGCTGATATTTTCGAGTTGAAATTGTGAGATTTTGAATTGAAATTCGGTGATTTTCAGCTGAAATAGTGGCTCTTTGAACAATTTGTAATTTCCCCTTTTCGGTAGAGAAAATGTCTCTTTATGGGTTGAAATGGATTTTTTAAGAAATTCTTGTCTCCATTTTAAGTTCCAAATGTTGTAAGTCTTGTTTAGCTGCCATTCTTTTAGAAAGAAGTTCTGGTTATTTTCGATTTAAGAAAATTTTTAACATCTTTCTCTTTTTTTTGGAATATTTTTATTTTACATCAGAACACAAGTATTGACCCCAGAACTATAGAAAATTATCCCAGAATGTTTGACCAAATTTCAGCAGCAGCATTTGTGGTTCGTCATTTACGACCACCCTTTGGAACAGTATGCTATGGTCGTGAACGACAAGTTTCGTTGTACATGTAGGTACAGCGAGTTCTTCATTGGGCGAACTCTCGATTTCCAGAGTGAAAAGAAAACCTGTAGAACCTGCCTTGAATGACACCCTATCTTGGGCAACATCCTCCTTTTTACAACATTTTTTCATCAGTATGTTAGCTGTTGAAACTAGTTCAAATGATCGTCTTCAGAGACACCCTGCCTTTTACGAGCGGGAAAATTAAGTGTCGCTCAAGACAGGTTCTACTGTGAATAAATTACAAGAAATAAACCTACGTAGTGACGTAAATGTCGGGCGAGTGCACAAAGCAGTAGATTTTTTACAATTCTTGATTTATGGGAGCGGCGGAAAACGTAATCCAACGAAAAAAATCTTGAAGTGTGTCAAGTGTCTTCACAAGAACCCGTAAGAGCCGTAAAAGGGGAGTTGCCTTACAAACAATAATAACATTAACAAAGCGCATGCACGGACAACCAAATTTTGTGGGTATGCTTTATTTAAATACTGTCTAAACTAATTTTGACAGTTTCTGATGTGCTACCAAGTTACGTCAACCAAAGTTTTTGTACAGGATATTAACAAAAATTTACCTTTTCAATGTGTCTGACATGTAGAAGTATGAGAAAGTGGGTAATGTTTACTGTAGAATCTTAGCAGTGATGGGAAACGACCGTAGATGAGCTAAAAAAAAATGTTAGTAGATGAGCTGAAAAAAGGGGGTGTGCGTTAATTAAGGCATGCGCTTTATTTTGATCATATACAGTACAGTAGAACCTGTCTTGGGCGGCACCCGACTTTTGGATGGCCAGAATGCCGTAAAAAGCAGCAATGCCGTTCAAGACAGATAAAATAAACATGAATGTGAAGGATTCACGTCACGGGAAAACTGCCGTAAAAAAGTAAAAAGGCCGCCCAAGACAGATGCCGCTCAAGACAAATTCCACTGTATATGAAAAGAAATGTTTGGAACTACTGTGGCCGTATATCAGGATGGCCTCTTAGCGGGTAACCTCGTTCAGTCAAAAAGATGTTTACTGTACAGTTAAACTTCAGTAACAAGCCACTGCTTTGTAAGACCACCTGTCACTTGCGGCCAATTTACATTGTAAGGAGCAGATCCTACTTTAAATTTAGCATGGTTCGAAATCAAGTCCAAAATATTGCAAGACAATTGTACAGCAAATATAAATTACATTAATTATCTTAAATTTTCATCCGACACTGTTGGATTTTACCAGGGAATTGTTGGGCATTGGACGTATATTTCGAGGCCTTTAAGGCATACTTTCAGCTCGTTTTCAAAAACGTTAACGCACATCCCTTAATGCACACATGCGTTAAGTTCCAAAAAATTCATGCGTTAAGGGTTATGTTCAATTATTACCTAATGCTGATCTGGTAGCGTTAGGGGAATAACTGCACATAAAGCTACTCTTAATGCGTGTGCATAAAGGGATGTGCGTTAAAGTTTATGAAAACGAGCTGTTTATGTTCGAGTTTACAAATTGAGAGGGAAGAAATATTGAGTTCGGTTAAATAGAGGAAGTTCTGTTTTTATTTGTTAGGCCAGACTTTTTTATTTGTTGGATTACGTATCTTACGGCGAAGGACATTTTTTAAGGAAAAAAATAATAATTGACTGTGCTGTATGTTTTTGATTACAATTCATGAAATCGTTTTTAATTTTTTTGTGAACGATTTTCTGAAAAATTGTGATTTCGTGCTATCCGAGCACAGATCCATTTTTGTTGTTTGTTTTCCAACAATTCTTGATTTCTGGGAGCGGCGGGAAACGTAATACAACAATAAAAAAGTCTGGTCTTGTGCATGGGTGTTTGTATTTGTTAAATTACAGTAGAACCTGTCTTGAACGACACCTGCCTTGGGCGACATCCTGCCTTTTACGACACTTTTTCCTTCATGTGTTAGCTGTTTAAACTAGTTTAACTGACCCTGTCTTGAGCGACACTCTGCCTTTTACGACACTTTTAGGAGGAAAAGGTTAGTGTCGCTCAAGACAGGTTCTACTGTACGTTTTTTTCGGTCGCTGCCAAAAATCAAGTACAAAATCCATTTAAGAGGCCACTCGTTTGAGAGGTAACTCCCCATTTACGATCTAAGTCAGCTTCACTCATCACCCCTCCCTACAACAGAAGGACCTCGTTTAAGTAGGACTGGGCCGACTAGTCTAGACTAGTCGATAGTCGAGTTGTGTGCCCCAACTAGTAATTCACTAGTCGACTAGGCTATTTCCTTATGAGGTAAATGGACAAAAATGGGCATCAATTTATATTAATTCACAATCTCTTGACCTAAATAATACAATACAAGGAATGTAATGAATTGTGTGTAATGAACAATGTTCTCAACAATGTAAAATTCATCAAACGTGGGGGCTTATGTAATGTCCGTGTCTCCGTACATGTATTACATAGAGATTTGAATTGCTTTTTCTCAACAAATAACAGTGGTTTGCACTAGACACGACTAGTGTAGACTAGTGATGCACCCGACTAGTCAACTAGTAAAATTACTAGTCGTCCTAGCCCTACTTTTAAGCAATCCCCAACTTCTGCTTCCCAACAGTGTCGTAAAAGGGAGGGTGTCGGTCAAAGGAGGTATTATTTCATGCATTAAATACTAGAATATGTCGCCCAAAAAGTGTTGTATAAGAGTGTCGCTAAAAAGAGATGTCGCTCAAATGAGGTCCTACCGTATTTTTATTATTATTTTGTGAGGCCACTCTTCGTTACGGTCATTTTCGATTTAGAGATCAAGTATCCTCTCAATAGGATGTCTTGTGTACAGTAAAGCTCCTCGTTTACGGCCATTCCTGGTCAACAGCCATGTTGGCTCCAAACATTTTCTTAAGCAATAGACAAAGAATTGGACAAAAACAAAAGACTCAGACTAGAAGAAAATTGGATGATACTATTTGATACCCTCCACCCTAAAGGATTAAATGCTAGATGGTAGGACAACCAGCCCCAGGGAGATTTTCAGGCATTATAAGCACATACACAACTAATGAACACACTATAGAGGGGATGACCCAAGTCTTAACTGAATAGGAATGCCACCAAACCAATCTGAACTGGAATTGCATCTTTTCATATGACCCACTCCAAAAACACACAACTACAAGACCATCACCAAAGAGAACCAGTATCCAGGAAACAGGGACTCCTACACTGAAATCAACAAAATATTGGAATTTTTGTAAAATACATGAAAAATGAGCATTTTAGCCAAATGCAACCACATAAATGTGGATCCTGGACACTATACTAGTACTACAGATGACCGTGAGTACCTCTGTGAATTTTGCGGATTGAGTTTCACCCAAAAATTCGCCCTGAGAAAACATGTGCAAATCCTGCATGCACAGAAAATTACTTTATACCAATGTACCCTCTGTGATAAATGATAAAACCGCATAGACAATGCCAGAACACATGTAAAAACCCAGCATAAAGGCCAAGTGACAATGAAAAAAATCACTGAATACAGCATCAAAGAGATGAGCCCAGAGCCATCCCCTAAGAAATCCACCTACAAGCCATCAAAACTGAAGACCAGACCATACTACCGGCCCCCCCCCCATATGATGCAAGAGACTACATTTATCAACAAACATTGCTGCCAAAACAAAGATATAGGGACCAAACACTACCAAATACTTCAAAATCCACACCCCTCCTGGATAACTGTTCCCTGTCTGAACTTGAACTCATGAACAATGAGCTACTAGCAGAACTAGAGATTTCAGACTCAGATGACGACTATGTGCTTGAAGACCACCCTGAAGACTGGCTGATCCTCAACTCTATTGGGGACACTAGTCCCCAGAACAATTAAATTTAAAAAATATATTGAAACTAAACCACCCACAGATGACTCTATTCACCTATGAACCTTATTTAAATGGAGACTTTTTCCTTGACAACCAAAAATCCCTGATGAAAACCTACTGCAGTTGGAATTTCAAATATCCTAATAAAATTCGAATATTGGCTTAATAAAGAACAAATAGGCCCAAAAACCTTGGTGTTTTAGTACTTTATCCACGTGAAATCATAATATATAATTTTAGTTAACTTCATGATCATTGCTTTTAAATTTAAGATTAAAGAAATGATGGCGAACGCACAAAAAATGATCCAACAAAGGAAAGCCCAGTTACAGGTATTATTTGTTTATTTCTTCTGAATTCTGAAGATGAAAGAGGTTCAGTATTCAAAAGAATCAATTAAATTTCTTCAACACATGATATTTTTCAAATGAATGTGGTTTCTTTCGACACGTTCACATTTGTGAATATAACTTGCAGGTTCCTTCACAAATCCCAACGCAAATGCCCACTCAATCACAATTGTTGATGAATGACGCCATGGATAAGGCTAACAAAGTTCAGGAGTTGCAGGCCAGAATAAAGGCTAAAATGGCTTCAGCAGGACTTGGTGGGGCTATAGCCAGTATTCAGGCAGCGGCGTAAGTGTAGCCCGTGCACAAATAAATGCATGTTTCAACGTAAAAATTTGTATGATGAAGATTTCATAGTTTTAATGATAATCGTCTATCGAATCAAATTCGATAAGACTATGTGATCTTCAGCCTAAAAAAAACTGACATCAATTCATCCCACATTACACTTTCATATGCCAAGAAGTGGTACCAAGAATTAGTCCTGTTGTCATGACATGACAATGTTGGAAAATTCACTCATTTGGATGAAATGAAATAGAAGAAACCTAACAATGTATCTTTGGATTAAAAAAATTCTTTAAATGTTTACATTATGGCGTCATGACGTTATGTTGTTTGCGTCATAACGTTAGATGCTGTTACTGTGACTACCATTCGATAGATTATGTACACTTTGTAAGAGGTTATCTCGTTTGATTTCCGTATATTTACAATTAACATCTTAAAACTATTGCAGAAAAGGTGGTACTGCACCTCCCAAGTAAGTACCTTTATTTCTCTATGTAAACCAGACACGACCTGCTGAAAACATGACCAATTTACAAAAATTGAACACATTCTGTTTCTTTGATGAATCTGCACGTGTGTATTAAATATGTCAGTATGTCGTATAAATTCAGAATGGCAAATGTCATAGTTGATCAGCATGGTCGCACCATAGATGCCTCTACAGGAGAAGAAATACAACTTACACACCACATGCCTACTTTAAAGGTAAAACATTCTTAATAAAACCCACAATACTAATTCACTTAGTATAAGGTTCAAGACTTATTTAATAGTCTGGCGCCAAACGCATTCATATCAAATAATCGGTTACAACTAAATTTTATCAGCAGATTCTTGTCAGTACGTAAATTATGTAGTAAAGTAGTTATGTAGTAAACATCTTTTTTGTACCTAGGCTAATATTCGAGCCAAGAGACGGGAGCTGTTTAAGACGGTGCAAGAAAAACCACCAGAGGAAATCAGTGAGACGAAGTATTTTGATGCCAGAGTTTCGTAAGTTACATGCCGTATATCAATTAAATAAAATGTTGGGAGGGAAATGGCACACAAAATGTAAGATGGTGGATTTTCCTAAAAAGTTTTAGGCCTTAACCCGGACCACTGACTTCTTAAAAGTAATTTATTTTACTTTTAGTTTAAAAAGTGCTGTACGGCAACGAAGAGGATTTAAATTTCATGAAAGGGGAAAATTCCAGGAAATGGCTTCAAAACTAAGAGCAAAGGTAAGGGGAAGTTCATCATACTATTAACAATTATAAGGCAAAATTCTGTCACGCTACTGACACCCCACCAAACATCTTTTGTCTTCTGTCCTGTGATTTGATAAGGAGGATCTTCCCATAATCAGTATTCTGTTGTGTGATTCGACAAGCCCTGTACATAATAAATTATGTTAATGAGGGCTCAGCTGAAAATTGGCTGGAATGGTGATTGTCCAAAGGACGGGTTTCACCTAGTGTTGATAGTTTATTTGATTCTGCAAAACATTAGTGAGTTATGAGCGATAAGTTATACTTATTGTATTTCTTCTTGTTTGCTAAATTTTGAACCCGCCTCTGACGAATGGTTCTTCGGAATAACTTCTTAATGTAAATGATAACCAAATTGGTAACGTATGTTATAGGCTCAACTAGAGAAGCTTCAGAATGAGATTGCCCAGGCTGCAAAGAAGACTGGTATAGCTTCTGCAGCTAAACTAGCTACAATACAGCCTAAGAAACTGGTAAGCTAAATATTCAATTGTGCTTGTAAGATAGAGCAGAGGCACATCAACAAGCAACAATAAATGTGTTATTTATACTTGCAAATGTGTTGTGTAGGAAATGTTCAGTGTATATTGTAATTTCAGGAAGACGACCAGGTGCCCAGTGTGGAATGGTGGGATGCTGTTATATTAAGAAATGAAACGTAAGTTGTAAATATAGTTTTTGTTGCCTCTTAAAATAATACAATAAAATGTTTTTCAAAGAAATAGCCAGTTGTATATGTATAGCTTGTTGAATTGCGTGGTTGTGTAAATTTAGATACGACAGCTTAGAGCAGAAAACCATTGAGGGACAGGCGAAATTCGAAGGTGTAACAAACTTGATAGAACATCCAAGTAAAATGCGACCCCCAGCAGAGCCTGACAAGATGCCTGAAATTCCTGTTATTTTAACTGCAAAAGAGAGGAAGAAACTGCGGAGGCAAACAAGATCGGAAGCACAGAAAGAACTACAGGAAAAAATTCGACTTGGACTGTTACCTCCACCGGAGCCTAAAGGTGCAGTAAGATATCGTTTTTCACTGAAGTGCGTTTGACAAATTGTACGATAAA
Organism: Haplosyllis anthogorgicola; assembly: GCA_038406195.1. Taxonomy (NCBI): domain Eukaryota; kingdom Metazoa; phylum Annelida; class Polychaeta; order Phyllodocida; family Syllidae; genus Haplosyllis; species Haplosyllis anthogorgicola. The sequence continues at coordinate 10,469 of JBCAUI010215861.1, forward strand.
AAGCTGTTCACTTGTTTCAAAGCATTGTCGGTTTCCTTTTCAGTGAGAATGGCAAATTTGATGCGAGTGTTGGGAACTGAGGCAGTGCAAGATCCCACAAAGGTCGAAGCACATGTAAGAGCACAAATGGCGAAACGACAGAAGTGAGTATAATGAGCAATAAATTCAAGTTAATTTACCATTTTGTAAAGAGTAGAAATTTACCTGTAGACCACTTGATGCGGATATTTACAACTTTTAACCATCACTTCTTCCGTTTAAGAGCACATGAGGAAGCTAATGCGGAAAGAAAATTAAGCAAAGAAGAAAGGAGAGAAAAGAAAATCAGGAAGCTGAAAGAAGACACGTCACTAGGAGTTCATGTTTCAGTTTACAGGTAAAAGTGGATAAAATATCAGGTTGTTATACTCAGCAACTTTGCAAAATATAATATTTCAAAATATTTGGAGTCATAATGTCGATGATTTATTCATCACACCACTTGGGAAAGTACATACAAGAATATTGGCAATAACACAAAAAAATTAAAGTAAGAAATAATCCCTCACGGGTTGTGTGTAAATACTAAATGTATATTGTAATTTGCGTTGTGTTGCATTACATGTATTATACTGCTTAATATAATAAGTCAGATCTTTTCTTTTAAAATCCTTTCAGCTGTAGTTTTGATTTGTTACATTTGGTTCCGAAAACTTCATAATATCTATTTATCTTTTTATATTTTCTGCAGAATACACAATTTATCTGATCCGGCAAAGAGATTCAAGGTTGAAACAAATGCAAATCAATTGTTTTTAACTGGAATCGTAGTACTGCATAAAGATTGTAATGTCGTCGTGGTGGAGGGTGGTCCCAAGCAACAGAAAAAATATCGCAGACTTATGATGCACAGAATTAAATGGTCAGAGGACAGAAAATCAAAGAAAGATGACGGTAAAGTATGAATTCTACTTTTTGTAAGGTTTTCGAGAGACCAAAGTTAATGTTGCTTGTGTGTTTACGATTTTTATATCATGTGAGCGTTTTCAAGTTATCGAATCGGCCTACTATTTATTGAAGCACAGGAATGAAATTCCATGTAGGGACATATTTTATATGATGTACCAATAGAACACAATGCCAGCTTACTTTTCCCAAATTTAAGATTTTACTTTTTGAAATATTATCCTCCGGTGATGGAAATTTTCACATTTCACTTGTCAACGTGGACATCTTAAATGGTGGAACATGTATCGTGTTTTTATGATGACTAGAGGGCATTATTGGCATGCGGTGGATCAATTCGATAACATGGTCTTATTGTGGTTCAAATACCATCACCATAGTTTTCCCAGTCGAATTTTTTTTATATAAATGCATCTTGACTATACCACAGCCTATTGGGGTATGGACACATTGTTACATTGCTGGTCGTTTAAGAAAGGAAATTTCATTTCTTGCAGATGACGAAGACCAAGATTCGAAGAAGATAAACCACTGTGATCTTGTTTGGGAGGTAAAATTTACATCTTGTATTGCAATTTCATAATCGCCTTTAATGTGAATTTTTAATAATTGGTCAATTTTAAATAATGTTATGAGAGACATAATATTGTATCCCACACATTTTTCAAACGATTTTCATGTATTTGAATTCAAGTCTGAGCTTTGTTTGTTAACTCATTAAATTAAAATTTTATCAAAACTTAGTAAAACTCATAATACGTACTTGTAATAGTTGTGTATGATTGGCCCATGGGGCCCTGTCGCAATATACAACTAGTATATATTATAAAAATACAAATGTAAAGACCATACCATTGGCAGATTTAGGGGGGGGCACAGGAGGCGTGCAGTTTTTCCCAATTTTTGGGTGAAAATAGGTGAAAATTGGGTTGGTGCCCCCACTCTACGGGCCGGGCGCCCCCCGTACGGGAAAGCCTGGATCCGCCAATGCATACACGTTAAATAAATTATATTTGAATGTGTATTTTCATAGGGTATGGTGAAGAATAGGGCCTTTGCAGAGATGAAATTCAAGATGTGTCCAACTGAAACATTTGCTCGTGAACAGTTCAGAAAGCTTGGTGTAGAACATTACTGGGACTTGGCATTCCGAGGTGCTATTCTGGAAACAGCTTCAGAGGAAGTGTAATTCATCAATAGGAAATGTAGTAAACGCCTGTGACAGATTGCTATGAACTGCAAATATGAACAAAGTTGGGAAGTAGGACTTGTTATTGGATGGATTTTCGGTTTGCTCGAGCTGGTCATGTACAATTTTGTGGATATAATTCGACATATTTACTGTACAGAAACACGTCGAATTTATTGAGAGTAACTAAGATAATATATTTGGTGCAGAAAAATCGATTCGAATCGAACCGTTTCATTGACTTGTCCGGTGACCAAATTACCCGTGAACAAGTGTGCATTATCAGAAATATGCAAGACAGGAAATTAGAAGACCAACCAGTGTAATGTGGAAGTTGAATCGTTTTACGGCAACAGAAAATACTTCTGTGAAGTTCGTTGCTCGTTATCCAGCTCAGCGTCGTCCGACAACTTGAACTTAACATTGAAATATTTCCTTGCAGTGAAGAAACATGAAGAAGAATAAAGCGGTAGTAGTGTGAAAGTAGAATTACCTTCTTATGAGGGTCACTTTGCTACTGCGTTGCATTATCGAAACAAGAGGAGGATGAAGTAATTTGTTGGAGGACATTAATTATGTTGTTTATACTAATGTACAAATGATAAACATACAATGTTAAATTTAATAATGGGAAAATATATGCAGATTACATTCGTCACATCGTTTCAGGCTTTTCATAATTTACCCTCCATGCCTAAAGCTCTAAAGACATAAAACTGTTATTTAGGTCTGCAAAAATGAGCTTAAGATCTGTAAATTTGTTTTGACAATAAAATAGCAAAACAAATAAAATACGTGTGGCAGTACTTTTATTAAGAATTAAGTCTTTGAATAACCAAATGTATACATTAAAGGATAAGAAAAACCGAACAAGTAGTATACGATTGCTTAACCATGATATATGAGATAGTTGATGGATTTTACCATGGCACAGATCACGAGAGTGTGAACTAGATTAACTAGATGTTTGTATTCACTTTGTCGATGAAAAGTTAGATAAGACCTTTGTAAGACCTTGATTTTCGGACACCTCTTTCGAGTGACGTCCTCCCTTGTACACCCACTTTATACGGTTATCAAAGGTGTGTAATCTTAACCCCCTCTGAGCGACACCCTCTCCCACACGACACTTTTGTAAAAGTTGGGTATCTTGAATGCCCTACTACACAATTTTACAATCCGGTGCCACGGCCTATTAGTGCCAGGCATGAATCATGGCTACAAAAAGATCAATAACAAATAAACTTTCTTGCTCTTGAAAGTACGTGACGATTCAAGCTACATTAGTACTTATCTCGAGTTTCATTTGCATTACAAGAAAAGATTGTACTATGGAAACGAAAGGATTCAATTGGAATGACTAGAAATTGAGCAAATTGAGGTCGTAGTATTTTCCTTCCTTAAGTTCAGTCAGTTTTCTCTCTCTTGCTTCCACCACAAAAAATCAAACATAAAGACAGGCATAAAAACACAAGAAGTGTTGCTGCGATCATTATCACGTTTCCCGAAGGTTTGTCCATGAACTCCTGGAATAGAAGAAAATGATGTACTTAATACATGTACGCTAACTGAATATTTTAGGAAAGAGTACCAAATGTATCGGAGCTATTCTCCAAAAATATAGCTTTAAAAATTTCACCTTGCAATGTTTCTGCTAATACCTCATTGATTGGTGAGTTTTAAATATTACACCTGTATCCGTAGCCAGTATAACATAAATAACGTTACGTTTTTCTGAATGTGCCGTTGCCAATTTCTAATGTCTAAATGCAACGTAACTAAGCTGGCTTGACTGAGTTCAACTGTACACATGTACACATGCAACTACTGTGTTAGAGTTGACAATTGATACCTTAAGTGATAAAGCGATGTTCTCTACCAGCGTATCACTGAAATGGAAACGGAAACACATGTGACTGTTTACTTGTATGTTGCTTTGAATGTTGGTCTGATAACCAAAAGTGACATCACTTAATTCTCAAAGGAAACCTGTGCCACATCTTAAGCTTTGACTAATTTGGACTTTATCAACAAAACTTATCTCTCATTTAAGACATAAATACACTTACAATGGTGATGGCTCTGGAAGAACTCTCTTTGCCTGAACATTTTTGTACCAGCCTTCCGCAAAAGATAAAAGTGACTGGAAGTCCATGTCTTTCAAGTGATATTCATACATATTTCCAAGTCTAAAACTAAATTTCAAATAGATTCTTCAGTGAAATTTTACTGACTGCAAAAATAAGAAACAACATTGAATTTAAAACACATGTAGATTCTGTCATGTGACTGTTTGATATTTCTGGCTTTAAATTAATTACAGTGTTGAGGGCAAGGAATAGAGAACCGATTTGAATTATACTCACAAGATTATTGATGGGCATTTATAAATATTAAATCTCTTCTTGAGTCCAGGATTCGATTTGATGTCGATCTTAGCTACATTCATCCTTCTGTGTAAGCTTTAGGAGACAAAGTTTCATTTTAATAAATCTTTCCCTGTGATAAAAAAAATTATGATTACATGTTTATAAAACTTGAAGACACCATTGCAAATTCTTATTTCGAAATCGTGAATGTACCTGCTGTACACGGCATTCCATACTGCAGTTTGTCCACTACATTCTTTGGAATAACTACAAAGGTACTGGTACATTACAATATACATATGGGTAAGGATCAAAGGGCTGGCTTTGGCAGTGAATTTGTCAATAAAAGAGTTTTTTTGTTTATTGAATTTCTACGAAATGTTGAGCGTTTTCATTGCTAAGATAAAAGAAATAAAACTCGATAGATTGCACTTACAACATGACAAACCAATCGCCAGTCGTTGCTCCTGTAGACGCCTGTGTCAAGTGTTCAAAATCCGCATCTGTTAAGGTTTTTGCTGTTCCAGATTTATTCTCTTCCAGCCACATTATCAGTTCTTCCATATCGATCGGTTCAGCTGCATACAAATTTTAACATGAATGTTAAAGGCCGTTGATGATTAAGTATTTTCGAACTAAGAAACCTTCAAATCGAATGATCTATTTATGAACTGTGACAGTGATGCAATATTAAGAACAATGGTACCTGTATACAACATTGGATCACCATTTCTAAAATACACAAGCTTTGGTGGGTTTCTAATTCCGTACTCTTCGGCTAGTTTAGCATCATTTGTCTTAACGACTCTCAACTCTGAAAGGGCTTTTAGCCACAAAAGATAAAAGATGTTACTTATCTACTTGTTTGGAAGCAGGAGTGGCGACCAAAAACAAGCAGGGTAACGTTTACGTTTAGTTTGCGGAAGTCGACATATGATATTTGATAAAAACTAAATGTGCACCTGGTGGAACCTCTTGTCGATACTGTCCATTCAGTATTTTGGTTAAAATATTTAACTCGATGTCCGAACACTTTGCATCAAAACAATCTCCTTTATCTGTGCAAAAAGGAACACACACATGAAAGTAATATTCTACATCTGGCAAGTACATAACTTAAGAATCTGGATACTGAAGTACCAGGTCCAGTTAATCTATTTTTATATTTACGTTGTGTTTATATCATCTACTTTACATGTCTCTTTCATTGGTTACAGAAGGAATTTTGAAATGAAAATTACCGATAGTTTAAGTGAATCTGGAACTGTTCTGGAGTGGATAGAAGTATAAACAATATTTTATTTTACGTACACGCCGAGGAAAGGGACTATCAGAGTGGGTGTGCTTTTTCTACCGTCTCCTGAATCTAAAAGTTAAAATCTCGCTCCAGTCTAAAAATCAGCAGGGTTCCGGGCTAATTCAAAAGTTCAGGAGAAAACTGAATCGCAAAAGCACTTTCAGTAATACAGAATAGGGTACCCAGGCCCTGGGAACTATGTTAGGGATCTGTTGCGTGACAGTGAATTATCTCCAGTTTGTGAGAATTGTTACTTCTCTCCATTGACATCAATGTTAAAGGTTTGGGCATATTTTATCACTTTGAAACGCCTTAATTTCATCATCTAGAAAGTACTTTGAAAGAAAAATATGTATAATTACACTCGTCCCGCTTATATCGATATTTTTGGCGCGGAAAAAAATATCGATATAAGCGGGATATCGATATAAGCGGAATCGATAT
>JBCAUI010215972.1:0-16707 GCA_038406195.1 Haplosyllis anthogorgicola
CTCAGTTTTTACATTGAAGTTAAGTGGAATAAATGTTGAAAAGTATAAGACATTTGTTTCTCTCATTGCGAAAATCCCTAACCCCACCGCGAGAAGAGCAAACCTCGACATGTACTCCCGTCGGGTACCGACGGGTTCCATCTAGTAAATAATAATAATTAGAGTTTGGTGATAACACGCGGGACTGGCAAATTTAAATTGGGTTTTCCTATGTGGTTTTATTTTATTTTCATATCGGAGAAAATCAGTTCTCACCTGATGTAATAACTTCTGATATTGGAAGGTCAGCTTCATGCGCCAAGAATCCAATGATTGAAAAGATCACAAATCCAGCATAGAATGATGTACCACAGTTCATACACGGAACAATGATTGCATCCCTAAGATGGTAAAGATAAGTTTCCTTCATGATTGTTCATTCGATAAATTTTGTGCGATTCGCCATGTTTGGTGCAGCTAATTGTTGTTATAGCGACTTTCACTTGTTAAATTTGACTGAAAATCAGCGATGGGGAGAAATGAATTCTTACTTGTCCGTAATAAATGGTAAAATGCTTTCAGGATAACACTTACCTGAGGCAGTTATTGTGAAACTTGTTGTAGCTCGCAAAAGTGATCATACCTCCCCAGGCGGGCCCCAAAGAGTAGAATATCTGGAGACAAGCTTCACCCCACACCTGTAAAATAATTACAGTTGTATGAATAACAACCCATCTAATAAAATACCGATTCGGTTAACAATAATGATCTGAAATGATGATCCCAGTACATTTTCAACACCAAGGGCTCCCCATGACTCTTCTAACATATCAGGGAGGGAAATCAAATATTTGTCATTACCTGGAATTCCTTGAGTTTATTGAAGTCAGGGGTCAAGTAATATTTAATCCCATCAATTGCTCCAGGCAAGAAGAGTCCTCTCCCAAGTAATATGGTCAGCAGCAAATACGGAAGAGTAGCTGTAACGTACACTACTTTTCCTGAAGATTTAACTCCCTAAAAGAGAGCATTATATTCATGTATATGCGGTTAAAGAAGCATTACTGACAGTAAATTTACCTGTACCGATAGATATGGGAAAAGAAGATGTGGAAAAAGGTTAAATTTGAGGAAACAAATATCTTTTCTTTCGACACAATGTTTTGTGTCGCAGGACTTCACTACAATAGAACAAGAGGATATATTGCCAGGTCTTTTTCGCTTTAAAGAAAACTTTCGGCACACAGGCTTTTCTGCGCAGGCCTTGTGTAGTGCACTACCAAGCGCGTATCTAGAAAATAAAAGCAGGATAAACGAATAGGTCTAATCTTATGAGGAAATAAGGCACTGGTGTAACGATTTACCAACTAACTCCCTTATGCAAAGAAATCAGTCTAGGCTTGCCAACGTGTTGTTACGTTAACATATTTCAAAAACGTAGGAACAGTTTTGATTCATTTTGGAACTCGTAAGAAATTCATGCTGCTGTGTGCTGTTGGTTATCTGAAAATTACAGCTTGAATTTCTGCCGTTCCCTAAATGAATTCATATGATTGAAGGCAATTTCTTACGTTCCGCTTGGGTGAAATTAGTGAGATTAATATTTTTTAAAACTTACAAATGTTTTATGATTTTACAAATTTATATTTACTGTGTGTGTTAGATTCGAATCAACGTTACATATGATTAAACAAAATTAAATGTTGGACAAAGTATGGTGGATCCGAATCCATGTTACAGATTGCAAAGCAAGTGGACTGAAGTGTTTTGAAATCGTTACACTAAAGCCACTTAGAAACAATCGGGACCGAACAGTATAAATTTATGAAGCGCATTGAATGTTGGTGATAGAATAAAACATTCAAAGTGTGCTCAAATCAAAATCCTATCAAAACATCGATAATTTCTTTCGATTTTGAATTTTTGATTTCATCAGGGTTAAAAGATATACGTGAAAAATACTTAAATTTGGTCATTAAGAAAGAAAGAAAGCTTTCGATCAAATTATACTTAACTATAATTTTGGACAAAGTATATCTAAAAAAATGATTTATTCACTTAACAACACATCATTGCATAGTATGCACTTACCTGCTCACCTTGTAATCAGAACTTGACATATACAAAGTCTGCAAGGCTTATAAACGAAAAAATGTGAAAAATCAATTATCAACCCAAGTGTACAAAGATTTGGAGACCCACAAGCCCAACAACGTACCCTTAAAATACCCAAGAAACCTTTCATTGTTGCACGAAGCTTGACTACAAATTTATCATTATGCCAAGTTTTCGTTTTTCGTGTAAAATTAGACAACTATAACTGGGGGGTTATAATTTTAGTGCAATGAAAAGATGGTTCGAAACATACAGTTAAACTTCCAGCTTTTTCAAGAAACCAAAAGCTTAAGCTTAAACGCATTCAGTTTCAGTTCATGGTGGGCAAGGACCGTTGAGTTTTCTTCTCCTGCTTGAAAACAGTGGGTGTACTCTTTTGGACTTAGTAGAAGGCGCAATTTCAAATGTCCGCAAGTAAAATACTTAGAAATCCGAAAATGTAAATTCTTGCATGAAATTCGAAAGTGTAAATTTTTACAAATTAGCCCCTCATTCTTGGGACCTAGATAAATTTCTAATATCCCTGTCCATTGTAGAAGAGGTAATCTGCAAAATTGCCAGGTAGAATTTGACAATAAGTGCACTTGTTAAGTCCTAATTTATGTTCCAGCCTCGCCTGATCCCAAAAGAGCACAACCAATGCAGCGTTTGGCGCATAAATGCGTTTATGCTTAAGGGTCGGACTCCACCAGACGCGAGAAAACAGCGAAAATCGCAAGGCATTAGTTTTTGAATAATGAAACTACAATCCAAAGGTTATCGTCGAGAGATTTATGAGAATCGAAAGCGATTGTTTTGCGATATCGCAAGAAAAATAAAAACAGCCTCACGCTAATGGAGTCTGGCCGGAAAATAGAGCTCGGTCATTGACTAAAAGCGGTCATCGATGATCGGACCAGGGAAATCGATTGATTGTGCGAATCATCGGCATTTTACATTTGTATGGTAAATCACTCAAATTAGCGTAATGACAAATGATAACTTTAGATGCAAACATTGGTGTAGTCAAGCTGCATTTCTAAAGCTTCTTGATAAATTACATTGCGAAACGTCAGATGCCTTTCACCAATTATTTGTAATATGCAGTACTTTCACTTGTAAATTTGTGTTGCTGATGATAAAGAGAAAGTATTCACTAAATCCACTTAAATATACTCCGAAATTACTTAGTTTGGAGGATCCGATGAGGTCACTTAAAAATCGATGATCCCGAGTATCCAATTCACCGATCGATACATCGGAAATCCGGTGAATCGACCGAGCTCTATCTTTAAGCTAAGAATTCATTGTTTCGTGAAAGACGCGTACAGTTTTCACAATCAAAAAAGTCCAGCTTTGTGCAACTGGTTCCTTATTATTGTAACTTAAATTAAGCGAGAGCTTTTCTTTATTTGTTGGAATTACCTTACCCCATGATCTAAAAAATCACTATACTTAAGAAAAATTTCGATTTCAGATAACAGTTCGATGATGCCAACATCAAACTCGAATTGTTATCGCGCTACGTCTTAATTTGGTAAGATTTTGGCAATATGAAATACCTAATGAAATTTTTGAATCTAGGTAATGCAAACCAAGAAATAAAGAACTCTCACCTTAGAAATAAATGTATTAAAGTATCTGAGCTCATTTGACATAGAACTCTCATCTGTTCTGACTAAAGCCAGATACAGAGATGGATTACAATTGCACAGACTCGCTTTTGTACACCTGTCAAACAGTTCATGAACAAAACAATGCAATTTTATCTAAATAGTTAATCTACGATAGATGCTTTACACTGCACTCGATATTGCAAAAGGTACAGATGATGTATATTTATAATTTTTCAATTTTAATTGAGTTATTAAGTTAATGTTGAGATAGCTATAAATTACAGATGATAATTTACTTGAGTTATTTGCAATAAATTGCATTGTTGTAAAACTCACTTTTATCAAACTGAAAAATACAATAACCCAAGCTGCTACCAAACAAGCCAACAGTTCCCATCGCAAACCTCCCAAATCATGGATCCCCGAAGACAGTTCAAGAACATTGAACCTACAAAAAATGAGAAACAATAATAGACTTAAGCATAAATATAAATAATGGACATCTTTTGCTTTTAATATATTTCATTTCTTTGAAAACGGTATGGACTTTAATCGATTTTCAAGTTTTCCGATTATAGTTTCTGAACTTTTTATCAATCAATTTCTTAACATTTTAAGATTAGGGAAGTGGTACTCGGTAAGTGATGATCAGTTTGATGGCCAGAGGTTTAGCCGAAACGCCATGTCGTAGTAGACCCCATCCCTCCCCCCAGGGTTGAGCGACATCTCACTGGAGTTTTGTAACATTAATTTTCATTTTCAATTCGATCGAGGATACCATTTGAAGTAATTTTCCATTAAGGGAAGCAGATAAATTTACGGTTAATACAAGCGTACTGCCAAAATTCCTCTGCCGATGTCCTTTTCTTTTTATGTATTATTTCCAGCAGAGCAGTCACATTGTCTTTGATGTCTGGAATAGCGGTTGATACTTCGGCATCCAAGTCATCACTTCCAATAATTGATGTGTTGCTAAAAAAAAAACCCATAATAAATAAAAGAAAAAAGCACCATGTGTTGCATGTATTTATTTGCAACATCTGTCAAAGGATATATGTAGAAACAATGAATTTAAAGTCAGTTTCTCAATGGATACATTAAGAGGATACATACATTACAAAATAATAATAAAATTTCTTCACTTTCCATCTCTTTCAATCAGGCCAGTAAACGGCATAGTGTGTACCTGTACAGTTGAGTCTCATTTTCACTAATGCCTCTTGTGTAGCAATCAGGAGTGTTCCAGTCATTGTCACAGGACGCAAATGGCAGATTACTCGTGAAGGATTTGCCAAGGAAATACAGCACCCAGGTTATGATCACATTGTAATACACGCAACAAATCCAGGACACAGCCACCATACCCCATCCGAGTCCTGTTATTTGATAAATTCATTTTAGGGACAATAACAAAAATGCTGTCTTCAGTTTTTTTGAGGACCCACTACCAGGGTGACAACAGGCAGTTTAATGATAAAACAGTAATCTACTGAACCAGTAGCTGAAGAGAATTCTCTTCATTTCTTTCTGTGACCTCAAATATAGCCCGATGAGCATGATACTCATATTTAGTTACAAAAGTCAAATAAATTAAACGATTGAAGCCGGAAGGCACAAGCAAACTGACAATGAGGATATCGAAGACATTACCTCCCACATCAGGCTGTATCAATTTATAAATGCTGCACAATCATGTAGGGAGCGTAGTAAACATTTGTGTATTATTTTTGCACTGACATTAAATGTTTTCTTTGAATAAAAGTGGAATCTTTGAATATGATACCTTTGAACAGCGGACAAATTCTCCATAAGGGCAGAGCACTCAAACTGGAAAACTGTCCCATAGCCAGCTCCAAGAAGAACAGGGGTATCCCACAGACGAACAGAAAGAAGAAGTATGGAATCAGAAAAGCACCTGAAAGTACATGAAATGTCAACAATCAGTTTATTGCCTTCGACCAAACTATTTTACTGTATCGTGCACAGAACTCAATTTTGACCAAACTTATTTTAGTTTTTCTTCTTGTTAAAATGAATAATCCTTTCTATAGGCCATTAAGATAACTATCACGGTACCAAAACCGAATGTCCGTAAGTTCTACAATGTAAAGGACGAATGTCACTGTTTTGTTGGTGAAATTTGTAATCGCAACTTTTTTGTGTGTGTTTGTTTGTTTATTTCGTATATCTACGATATCTCAGTGGAAAGGAGTACTGGACTAGATACATAATAATGTCCTTGCAAGTGATAAACCTTACAATTTTAATTCATTGACTGGCTTGGCACTTCATGGTAATGTTCTACCTAACTGTTCACAGGTTCTCTAACATGAATGTCCCATCTTAATTCACTCGACCATAATTTGTTTCGCTTCTGGTGATTCGGTAGCGATTAAATTTTATGAATAAATGGAATGTTTTTACATTGCGATTTAGTGACACGTTATCATTTTACCACGTTTATTGCTCTATTATATCGAACATGTCTTTAAATTTGATTAATGTCCTTGGTAAAGCTGTCACAACAGGGTTACATCTGTTTGTGTAAACCGCAGGTGCAAAAAATATTCTTAACCCTTTCGACACCCTAGGGTTCTGCAAAATAGTGCTTTTTAAGAGGAGAAATGGGGGCATGGTAATTGGTGGCAGTCATCACCATTAAATTATGTTATGAGAATTATGTGTTAAGCATGGGTCAGTAGGTTACACATAGGACTTTCAACAGCACCAGGTTTGGTTTGTGAGCTGGTCACTAGATGGCCACCATACTTGTTTAAAGATGGCTCATACCCTTGATTTCCCCCAAATTTACCTCAAATGTGTAACTTTAATTGTTACTTGTGTTAGTGTTTTCACTGACTGGTACCTTATTTGGTGCCAGGCATTTAGTGAGGGTGGTCCTCTGCTGTATTGACCATGAGACAATTCCAAGTTGTAGATACCTATAGATTTACATGCTTGAAGATTTGAAAATGTCAGATTTTGGTTGGAGATGAGGGGGCACTGCCCCATGACCCCCGTTAATCCCTATTAAGGGAGGGCACAAAAAAAATGGGACACTTTTTAAAGCCCAGTCCATTTACGCTTCATTCTAAGACCTCACTTTTGGGCTAAATATGGTCCTGAGGGTCCTCCCGGGTCCAAACATGACCCAGGGGGGCCAGGGGAGCGCAGCACTGCCCTAGGTATCAAAGGGGTTAAGTGAATGATTACACACGCATGATGCTGGTTACAATATGTATTGTCAGTTTATCATTGTTACATGTATTAATTAATGAATTACGCTAACTCGAGTCCGGTCCCAAAACTCCACTGCAGGGTGAACGAATGCCAGTCAAGTCATACAATGGGTAACTCGCAGCCTAATGAGAAGAAGTCAAGTCGTACCCTGGTACACTGGTAGCATATACATTCGACTTTTATTGCGTTTATTGCGTAACAGTTATGCCCCAACATCTACCTTTTAATTTCGATACGAAACTAATATTGATATTTAATATAACTGAACATATGTTACAAAATTTGGTACTGATTAACTACTTTTTCACTGGTATTAAAACAATTTGAAATATCATTTAGCTAAAGATGTAACCGTTATATTTGAATGGAAATTTCCAAAACTACAAAATATGTATAAAAATAAAGAAGCATTCAGAAATGAATAATTATAAATGTCTACATTTGACTAGGATAAGTCTGGTAAGGTACAAATTAGCCAGGATACGAGTTTCCAGGAAGAACTATTGTTTTCAATTCTGACAACAATTGCATCTTCAGGGAGATGAAAATTTGTAACTTTAATGAAAGGAAAACAATAGCTGGCTTGAATTCGATTTTCTCAATCCCTTTCAAAAGGACCCATGATCTTGTATCATACAAGTTGTATAATGACGGATATTCCGATCCTCTTCAACAGAACCAAAATAAATCTCAATGTTATATTGCGTATCTGTAGATTATCCTTGGCCGTACATGTACTTTTTATGTCGTTTGTATTGGCGGATCCAAGGGGAGCGCCGCCGGCGCTCGCCCCTTCCAACAACCCAAAATTCTTTCATTTTCTAAGGGTTTTGGAAGAAAATATTGAAAGGCGCCCCCTCCAACGGGAAATCCTGGATCCGCCCCTGGTTTGCCTGCTTCAGCTTGAGCTTCCTCAGCATTTCAGCTACTGTGCACGTTTATTACTGCCAAAACATTTCAGTGCACATTTTATATGTAATCATGAATATTAATCAGATCACCTGACCTCCATGCTTGTGGGAAGATGGAAAATTTTCTTCAGCTTAGTTTTATTTTGCCTGCTACCCCTATTAATTTGGATACAACTGGCTCATAAAGGGAAGTATGAAGTCTCTATATTGTCATTATTATGTATATGTGATGCGCTGATAGCTGGTGACCCTGTACCTAAATTTCAGCAACTTCAGCAGGTGCTGGGATGGGCCACTCTATGCGGTGGCCCTTCCAATAGCGACTGTTGGGGCCATACAAATGGGCTGAGACTGACCAAATTGCCGGTTCAGCTGTGCTATTTTTGGAATTCCTGCCTGGCAACCATGAGGCACATGCGTATGGTTTTGTTTTACGTCCCATTGGAATTCCTGCATCATTTGTCGATGACGTCACCTGCACGTGCTGGTGATGTCCTCAACAAATGGTATAAAACTATACAGTACCGTGGTACTGGAGCTTTTGGCCTGTAGCTGTTGATGAGTGAGGTACTAACCCACCAGCCATCAGCGTGCCACTGTCCCAGGACCCTCGCAGTCCGCAGACGTTCAACCATACCTAATTGTCTTCATTATCCTTTTACCGAAGGGAAGTCCATAGCCTTCCCCTATTTAGTTCGTCAATTATTAGTTAGCGGGTTTGTCCCGAGTGACCAGCTAGAACCACACCCCAAAGTAGGAGCACTGAAATGGGACTGACCCCTTTTGTGAGGCCAGAGATGCAAGATAGTCACATCGAGAGAGACATTTGGTGCCCACAATGATCCACGGTTCCACGCGTGACAATTCTTGGTGTCCCTGGGTGGGTGCCGAAGATGGTGCATTGGCAAAGGGCACAGTCTGGTTAGTAGACCCCGGTGGCTACTGCAGTTGCAACCTGTGCCTTAATCGTCAGCCACTGAACAGAGTGCTAGATGGGTGCTTCACAACAAAGGTGTATCCTACCATGTGTCAGTCAGAACCCACAGGTGGCTAAGTGGAGTTCTGGTCAGAAACCAACTCGTGGGTTCGGATAGTCAGACCACCCGCTGTTTTGTATTATCATCCTTTTTCTGGCCTTAGTGCCACGACTACATCTCAAACCCAACATACTTAGAGTAACAACGTCCAACTCACAATGAACGGTAAACCCACAGACGATGTTGCAGACAACCCGCTGCCCAGCGGTGGTGAGGACACTGCTGGCGCTGAATATGATACAGATACACTTACGGTCATGGAACCCATAGTAGTAGTGGAGCCCCATCCTGCCATGGTACGTGAACCTGTGGCAGCCCACAGCAATGCTGCACTGCAGTGGCTGCTGAGGGTGCCCAGATGGGAGAGTGCAGCTGCGAGCCAAGCAGCATCCCCATCACCCCACATGGGAAGAGGGGGAATGTGCTATGGCTTGTCAGTGATGCTGCAGGAGTGCGGGCCTGATGGGGAGGTCGCTGAACCTGCCCCATACATGTACAGCAACTTAATTATATGTGACATGCTACATCCCAAGGTCCCAGCGAACTTCAGCAAGGTAGCCACCCTTCAGATGGAGCTGGCCCAGTTTGTCATGTTCTTCGGTTGGCGGGAATGGAATGAGGGGCTAACCCGAGAAGACGCTGATGACGTAGCCACAAACTTGTCTCTAGGACCACGCAACTGGATAGGCCACTTGATGGAACTGATAGCCGAGGCTATCCCGGTAGCCATGGCTTGAAGGCTAGCAGCAGCTGCTGTAGCTCAGATTAGATGCTGCAGACCCCAGGGAGAGGCACCGCAAGGAGGGCATTTGGGCCCTCAACCATACCCCATGGCAGATTCAGACTCTGAGGAAGAGCAGCTCATGGGAGCTGGGCCCCCTGTGTTAATTGGTGGGGAGAAGCAGGACCTGAGGATGCTGTGGGAGAGGCTGCAGCAGGCAATGCCTGCCAGCTCTCTGCCACAGGAGGTGACCAAGTGGTGCAAGCACCCCAGAGATGGAGCTGCCCCTGATGGCCCCCCAGCATGAAAACCCTGCAGTGGTTCCCAGATTCCCTGATACCCCTCTGCCTAGTGAATGGGGAAGCTATGAGTCTGATGCATCCTGAGTGTCATGAGCATTGTTGCACCTGTGGCAAGGTTGTGGGGTGAATGTCCAGGTCAACATTGGCATGAAGCCCCAGCTTCCCACTCTGGGGGAGCTGGGAGAGGAGTATGCCAGATCCTTCCTCATCTGGAAGACAATGGTAGAGTCTCACCTAGCCACTACCCCAGAACATCTGGTTAAAAGTGCTGTGTTAGGTTTGCTTATGAATCTTCCCAGAGCCACAATGGTGGCCACACAGCTGACAGTGATGGGAGTCGTGAGAAGTCTCAGCCAGTACTATGGCATTGCAAGCAGCTACGATGAGAGCCTCCAGGACCTCTACTCACTGAAGCAGGGTCAGGGGGAGTGAGTGGCCAAGTACACCACCCATGTCAGTGACAGGGTGAGGCTGGTGCACAGCTTTTTCCCTGAGCAGATGCCAGAGGCAGAAGTCGAGGAGATCCAAAAGAATCAACTCTTTGGTGGCTTGCTCCCATCCCTGAAGCAGGCTATGGCCTATGCCCAGCCACACCTGGAGCAATACTGCTTCAACAACTTACTGGGCCTTGTGAAGGCTGCTGAGAGGGGGATGAGGTGGGAGCATGAGGGCTCCCACCATGATGCCGGCTGATGAGAGAAGCCTAGCCGCCCTGACCAAAGGTATGCACCCCACCTACTCCAAACTGAAAGTCGGCTCGAAGAGGGTGACAGTGCTCCTGGAAAACACAACGGCAGTGCTGATGACATTGAAGGCTGGTAGTCTGGTGGCACGGGTGGAGGCTGCTAATCTCATGCTGTGACCCATCCTGCAGCCTGGACTGCTCCAAGAGCTGGATGAGAACTAGGTATTCCCCCAGCAGAAGCACCCGCGATACTGACCAAGGTCCTCATTAAGTGCTTGGACCTGGAGGGATTAGAATCCTGGCCTGCACATCTGGCCAAGAAAGCCAGGGTGCTGTTGCAGGCCTATCACGATATCTTCTCCCTAGATCCACACAAACTCGGCTGTACCAGTGGTGTAGAACATGAAATTGTCATGATGAATGACATGCCTTTCAAAGAGAGGTTCCACAGAATACCCTGTGATATGGTGGAGGAAGTGCGGGAACACCTTCGACACATGCTAGAGGCAGGAGTGATATGGCCCAGCAACAGCCCCTGGTGCAACGCTGTGGTCTTAGTATGCTAGAAGGATGGGAGACTTTGACTTTGTATCAACTTCCGACACCTTAATGATCGTACATGCAAAGATTCATACCCACTGCCATGAATTCAGGAAACCCTGGATTACTTGTGCAGGTCCAGACACTACTCCAGTATGGATTTCTTGTCTGGCTTCTGGCAGGTGCCAATGCACCCAGACTCGAGGAAGTACACTGCCTTCACTGTAGGCAATTTGGGCTTCTTTGAGTGCAACCGTATGCCATTTGGGCTCTGCAATGCCTGTGCAACTTTCCAGTGGCTCATGCAGAATTGCCTGGGTGAGTTGAACTTTAAGTTCTGTCTCATCTATTTAGATGATGTGATTGTGTACTCCGACACTGAAGAGGAGCACCTTAGATGCCTGAGAGCTGTCTTTGAGTGATTCCATGAAAGGAATCTGAAGCTGAAGCCCATGAAGTGCTCCTTCTTCCAGACTGAGATCATTTACCTCACCCACCATGTCTCTAGGAATGGCATCAAGCCGAGTAGGTACAACCTCAGGGCCATTGCAGAAGTGTTCCTGCTGACTACATACACAGGGATCTGCTCCTTTGTGAACCTGGCACTATCCGAGATTCATCAGGGATTTCTCGAAGAAGGCCCAGCCCTTGAATGAGTATTTGCAAGGTGATGGGGCCACGAAGAAGGAGTGGGTGCAACTGTCCAATGGAGCACTCACTGCATTCGAGGGTCTCAAAGGAGAGCTCCTAACTGAACCGGTAGTGCAGCTACCCTGCTTTGGGAAACTGTTTAGACTCTACATGGATGTTTCCAAGGAGGGTCTGGGAGCCGAGCTCAGTCAAGAAGGAGAGGATGGCAAGTAGCATCCCATGGCCTACGGAAGCTGCACCTTGAACAAACATGAACAAAATTACCATTCAAGCCAGCTAGAATTTCTAGCATTGATGTGGGCCATGACAAAGCAGTTCAAGGAGTATCTGGCCCACTCCCCCTTCACAGTGAAAACTGACAACAACCTGCTGACCTAAGTCATGAGCACCCCAAACCTGGATGCCATGGGGCATCAGTGGGTGGCAGCACTGGCTGGGTTTAACTTCAAGCTAGAGTACATGAAGGGTACCAGTAACTGAGTAGCAGACATGTTGAGTCAGCAGGAAGGGCACCTCAGTGAGGTGGAAGCCCAGAGGATCTTAGATTCTCTTCCCCCACTGGAAGAGGAGAGCATCACACTACAAGAAGATGAGGTCCAAGCCTTGCTCAGTGGGCTTATGACTGGAGCCTCTGATAGGGTGGAGGTGTACTCTCCTACTGTAGGAGAGGTGGCAGATGCTGCTATCCACAGCATGGAGGACCAGGTACACATCAAGCACATGTGCTACCAAGCTGTGCCCAATGTGGACTGGGCACATGGACAAGAACAAGATGAGTACATCAAATCCTGCAGTGACTGGATACGAGGTGGCAAGAAGGGAGTGCTGAGAAAAGCGCTCAGCAGGCTAGCATCTACAGAGGAAGGGAAAGCTTTCCTCCGGCAGTAGGACACCTTTGTGATCCAAGACAACAAGCTGTGTGCTAGGCACACACCCAAGGGAGAGTTCACACCCACACTGCTGTTCATGGTACCAAAGTCACAACAGCAGCAGGCACTGGACAGCTGCCACCAGCATGCAGGACACCAAGGCCAAACCCAGACCCTGTCTCTCCTGAGAGAGAGGTTCTGGTGGCCTGGGATGATGGAGTGTGCCTGAAATGAAGTTAAGAACTGCCAACACTGTATCAAGTTTGAGGGGAAAGGGGAAGTCACCCCCCTGCAGCCAATAGTGGCTACAGTCCCCCATGGAACTACTACACATCAACTACACAACCTGGGAGTGGGTAGCTCCCCTGAACCAGAAAACTCCAGTTCTAAACGTTTTGGTCATTACTGAACACTTTACCCATTTCACAGCAGCATATGTGATGAAAGACCAGAAGGCAAAGATGGTTGCCAAGTACCTCTATGAGAACTTCATATCTGTCTTCAGAGGCCCTTCCAACTTCTAAGTGACCAAGGGAAGAACTTCATGAGTGAAGTAATTTTGGAACTATGCAGGCTACTGGGAGTTCAGCGATGCCACACCACACCTTATCATGCTCAGACAAATGGGCAGGTGGACCACTTCCACCAATCCCTGATGCAAATGATTGGCAAACTAGATGAAGAGAAGAAGGTGAAATGGGAGGATCATCTCACTGAGATTGTTCAGGCCTACAATAGCACGAGATCTGCCATCACAGGCTACAGCCCCTTCTTCCTCATGTTCTGCTGACAGCTGCAACTCCCAGATGATTTCTACTTCCTACTGTATGTGGGGAGTGCAACACGAAGTGAGTACCTGAGTACATCACCTCAGTCCAGGAGCACCTGCACCTAGCCTTTGATGTGACCCAGGAAGCCCAGGAGCTCAGTGACAGAAAAGGCTTTATGATTGAAAAACAGGATCACCCACTCTAAGGCCCGGGGACGTTGTCCTATTGTGCACTGATGCCTTCATAGGGAAGCAAAAGCTCAAGGATAATTGGAGTGATGAGAAGTACATTGTGGTGGAGTGAGTCATGAGTGATACCCATGTATATCACATCTGAGGTGACAACAGAAATCAAAGAGTTGTGCACTGGAACCAGTTGTTGCTTGTGTCAGCCGCAGCTGATGGTAATGAGAACAACGAAAAGCCTAGCTTATCCTTATGCACAGGAATATGTGTGCTTACCAATGTTCCCGTGGTGACCCATGACATGACGATTCCCATGGGAAGAGTGGAAGAGAAGCCACAAGTGGAAAACATCAGCGCCCAAGTTCCGGGGCTGCTGACCAGAACAGCGCCTCATGGGTGCGGCCTCTGTATCTACCAAGCACTACCAGGGATGGAGGTTGGGCCATCCCAAGATGATGAGGAACAAGTGACCACACATCATGTTGATACCCAGACAGTGACCATGATTGATTGACTTGATGGGATACCTGATGATGCTGTAGACTAGATTCAGTCCCATTAGACGGGCTCAATAGTAGATGTGCTAGCCTTGAGTGGTGCCACCTGAAGCCCTGCTGGCTACAGTGGGAGCCTCTCAATGGTTTGGATGATGGCCCTGACTTGGGACATTACCTACAGGCTGGCTGCACCAAGGTATGTGGTTGTACCTTAATCAATGGGGGTGGGGTAGGATATGAACACGTAAGCAGCCTGCAGCCTCACAAAAATTTTCCCCAAACGTCTAGTGGTGGATCAACAGTGGAGCGTATTTCCAAGAGATTCTGCTGCTGGGGATTACGGACCCCAATATCACCACTGTACTGATTACAGCAGATTGGGATGCTGTCTAAATACATACCCAAAAGGTTCATCATCATTATCACTTCACAGACATACTACAGAAACACACTGTTAATTATAAAACAAGTTTATTGTAAAAATGTTCCATTAAATACGTGGTAAAAAGACAGCTACAAAACTTACACTATAAAATCTGTTTATACAGGTTGAAATAAAATGCTAAGTAAAACACTGCTATTGCTAAAAATGTAAGGCTTCCTGTAGTAAGGCAGGTGCCCGCACGAGAGAAGCAGGTAGATGTGCTAATGCCATGGGGCACCTGTAGAACACAAACTCGGTGGTCGAATGGACAAATGTCTGGTCAAGTATAAGCTGCTTACAAACTACTGTAACTGGTTATGAATACTGAATATCGGAATGAGTAACATGCAAAGGCACTGAACATGTAAGGTATAAGTCGGGAGCCAAGCGACTCCATAGCAGCTGCTCCAAAGTAGCAGCCATGGCACATGTAAGTGGCTGTGGCACTCAGTGGAGAGGAGGGTGCAAGGAGTCTAGCCAAGGCCAGCCTGCTGATTCTTCACCAGGAAGGCATAATAGTCCTGGATACAAGGCGGTGTCTTGATGCTGTACTGCTTCCACTGTCCATCCTTGTGATACTGCTTCAAGTGCAACTTGAGGGTGTTGGGATCCTTCCAGACTGACAGGGAGGGTAACTTCTGTGGTATCTCCTTGCACCATGGACATGCAAAGTAGAACCCGTAATGGGTCTTGGCAACATGCCTGAGATATGTATCAGCATTACCGTTTGTGTAGGGACACCAGGGGCAGTGCATGTATCCTGTCCTGCTGGGCCCATAGTGGTACCTGCAGACAGTGTTGGCTGAGTGTGGCAGAGACAGCACAAACCTGGGAGTCAACTTGTTGGGGTGCACTGACAAGTAGATTAGCAGGTACTTCTTCATGAGTCCCTCCTGGTTGCTTTCCGACAAGGTGAATATCCACTTCAGGAGCTTGTACCGGTAGTATGACTTCAGACACACTTTGATGTTGTGCACGTGTTGCTTGAACCAGTCACTGTGCAGACAAAAGAAAGCATGAGGGAGAGCTTGATGGGAGGGGTTGGAGCACATTGTCTCTGCTGTAGTGCCATGCTCCTCTGCCAGTTTCTTCCTTTGTTTGATGATGATTGAGCTGTCAAGGGCCCAGATCTCTGGTGTCTTGTTTGCCTTTAGCAGGTAAATGTCATCTTCATCTGCAGTGCTGCTCTTCTTGGAGCCTTCCTTCAACTGTTTGGCATACTCAGCCTCCTCAGAGTCTGAAGAATCATCTTCATTGTCATTGTCATCATTGTCCAGGTCTTTTGGTGGCTTCGCAACAAAACCCGACCTGGATGCATTGGCAATGTCACCATGCCTGATGCAGGCTTCTGTAATGATGATGTCATTGTCCTCATCTTCATCATCATCATCATTGGGGTTTTTGACTGCAACTCTCCCCCAGGAAGTGAACGGCAATAGTCATAACTTCTTCCTCAGGGTCATGCCACGATCTCATCCACCGTCATCAGTGTGGGTCCAGGTAGTGGACCTGATGCTGCTCTTTCCTGGGGTGATCTTCTTTGGATCAGTAGATTGGGAGCTCACCCAGGAGCTGGACAGCATGTCTGGGCCATGGTGAGATCATTGAGAGGCCTGCTGGGAGGTGCCGGCCCCTGTAGTTGGGAGTTTGGTGCTCTCTTCTTTGCCATCACTGGTTTTTGTGTGCAACTTGGAGGGCACAGTAGTTGTGGCAATGTCACTCCAGGCACCAGGTTTCAAAGCCTGAAACAGGCAGCCTTGGAGCAAACCCTCCCCAAGCACATGACCCATGTATTCAGATGACTGGATCAGCCCACCCAGAACAATGGGTTCTCAGGGATCATAGCAGATCCCGACAGAGTAGAGCTTGCTCTCCATCTCCCCACAGCTATGGAAGTCCGCATTCCTGATCAGTTGATGAATTGCATTACTGTGTGCATGGGTTAAATTAACCTGTGCATCCATAGTTTCCTTAGGATAAGTTTTCTTGATGTCCTTGATACTCTCAAGTTGCATCAGTGCCACAGCAGTCTTGGTGTCATGAATAACTTCGGCCATACTAATGGTCAGGTTGCTGTATGGGGAAGGTGTGGCACCCAACTGGAGATCCCACAGCTGCACCCATGCATCACTGACTGTCTTTTCAACCTGGTAGTTGACATGGGCATGGCAAATGTTCTCAGTCAA
>JBCAUI010216083.1:0-16705 GCA_038406195.1 Haplosyllis anthogorgicola
TGTAATATCATATATTTGTAAAATATATGATATTAATTTTTGCCGCCAAGTTACGGTAGTTTTCCATACGGTCACAATGCAACAACAAAACGCATTTAGCTGTTCAGTCACGTTTTACTGCTTACAATTTCGCCAATTCCTATCGCAAATAGATATGGAAAAGAATGGCCAAATAACTTGAGAAAAAAGAAGAAAACCCGTAACTAAAAAAAGAGATTTCGGTGTTGTACAGTTATGTTTGTCAGCTGATGGAGCCAGTAAGAATACAAGTACAGTAGAACCTCTTTTGAGCGGAACCAAATTTGTCGGGACTAAATGCTGCACAAAAAGGTTCCACTCAAAACAGGATGTACTGTATTTGCATTTTAAGGCAGCCGGCTGAATAGCCAAATTTTGATATTGCCCATTGTAACCAAACCAAGTAAAACGCAACTTTCAATTTATCGTCAGACAGGCAGTACAGTTACGGAGAAGGAACGGGGATGGACATCTGAGCCAAAAAGACAAAAGGAACCTCGCACTTAGCTATTTGCACAAATGTCCATTGAAGTGGCTTCCTTTAAACAGATCAGCTTGCCATTTGGCTCATTAGCACAACAGCTCAGATTGCCACATAAGCCAGCTGATCATTTCAAGCTCTTTTACCTCAATCTATTCGGATTGTCTTTGTTTTCCGATCCTCATGCTCTATTGTAAACGTATCTCGGGCATTGTGTTATAACGTTGCAAAGAAAAAGGCCTTCGAGGTCCAATTTTTCTTTCTCGGTTTCATTAGCTTTACACTGTGGAGTCTATTAACCTTGTTATTTGCAGATCATCATTACGTTGTTGCATGTGTTGCATTTCCAAAAATAGACGTTCGCTCCCTGAAGAAATTGTGAATGTACTGAAACGGGTTTGTTGAACCGAATGCCGATAGAGGGCAGTTCCTCTCTCAGTATCGATGAGAAGGATCTGTGGTTTTCTCCTCTTGTTATGTAATAGTAAGCTGAGCTTTAGGGGGTTTAAGCAGTTTGTCCTTTTACAGTTTTTTTGGTAAATACAAAAATGAAATGTGTAGATATTTAGATCAATGAGAAGTGCAATCTTTATTGGTAGAACAATACGACATGAGGCTTTGTGCACCAACAGGTCATCATTCTCGTTTCAGCTTTGTTGAGACGGAATGTCTGGTCGTTGTATTGGTGCATAGAAACGTAAATGATACACAGTCACATAGGAATGTATTAGTGCCACGTCCAGACAGTAACGATGCTTAATTACAAAGCGCAGAAATCCTGTAGGTCATGCCTTGGTCAAATTAAGTTGATGTTGTTTCGCAGTCGTTTTCGATTTTAATGCAATATGTGCACCAATCCTTCCAATAACAATGTGCCTTAATTTCACAATGTAATTGTAAAATGCATCGGGTGTTGCTATTGTTGGTTATTTTATGAAAGAAAGACCGCTTCTTCATAGCGGTTACGGCCTTTTTCAATTTACAAAAGTTGGATCGAGACTCGTTATCCTTCCCTCCAGACATTTAGATTTTCATGTATCATTAAAATTCGGCGAAAAGGTCTTGGACCGTAAAAGCCCGTATAAATGAATCCATCACAAATGTCCAGTCATTGATTGTTCTGCTATCGAGATTTTTTCTTGGAATATAATTGCTGTTTGAATGAAATGCCATGTTTTGAGGGCGGTCATGGACGAATGTTCGCGAATAGTTAGTCCTCCATCTGCGTAATACATAAAAACTTGTAATTTACGATCACTCCTTGGTGTCAGTATTTGTGGTCGTAAATTACTATTTGGTAGTTTCGTCAAAATGGAAAGGGTACTTTTAATTCTGTAATTTCAGGTCTTAAAAGACAGATGGTCTCAAAACACTGACATCGTAAATGATTTTATGGCATTTATTTTCAATAAAATTTAAATATGGAAAACTTTTCATTTTGTTTTCCACATTTTGCAGGTGGCAAGTGCAATGTCTGTGATGGTTACTCTGAAGACTCTTTGTTAGATGCTGTTCATATAAGTGCAACACCGAGAGGGGCAACTGAGGCGGGCATCTATATCAAAGGTACAGCATACCAGCATCCCTTAAATTACGGTCACATAACGTTTTCCACAAACTACTCACAGTTTACTATTCACACTCCACAAACTAGTCACAGTAAGTAAGGTGCAACCCCAAAATTAACTCTTCGCGCAATGTGCCATACATACACAAATACAGTATGTGGGTGTTTAACAAATAAAGGCGATTATTTGTAATGGTTTATACTGTTAGAGTTTCTGATTCCTTTCCCCACCATCTTATTCAAGCTATGACCATATTCATGTAAAAGCCTTTTATTTAATATAAGATGTAGAATACTTAAAATTGCTATTGTAATGTTTAATGATATCAAATTATTACATTTCAGGTATCTTCGCAGTGCACCATTTTTAAATATATCAGATGTCATATCAAAAGATTTTTTCTTATGTTTTGTAGACACCAAAGCCACCGACTTGAAGTCGTGTATAGTGAGTTGCTGTGACAGGAAAACGTGTAACGTGGCCTTTCTGCACGACGATAGCTGCTTTCTGATAACCTGTAACTCCTCTTACCCCGAAGGATGTGAGCCGACAGATCGAAAAGGCCAGAAGTTCGAGAATACGTACATGGTCAACGCCAGAAGTATAGGTAACGATTTATACAAAAGTAACTGCATTGTGGAGGAATGACCAAAGCTTTCTCCCACTGCGAATAGAGTTCGTGCTCAAGTAGCAGAATTCTTCTTAATATCTTTTGAGGACGGAGGTCCATTTCATGAGGCCACTGGTACCTTCTGATTTAGACTCTGCCAATGGTTTGCGAAGCCATGTTGGATCTGTCGCTGGTATGTTAACTCATTTTTGTGCAGTATTATCCCAGCGGCCTAATTTTGGACAGTAAGCCGGAAAACTTCTTTTGCCTCAAATGAAAAGTTTTGCGGTTTTTATTTTTGTTGTACCATCATTCGAAACTAGTCACTGTCAATGCAGTTGGGTAATGCACCTGGGCAAGGTGTTTGAGAATATTTAAGAAACTGGATCTGTCAAACCTAAAACTAAATATGGATAACGAAAAATTTCAGGAACTTTACTTTCCTCTACGTATCCGAGTGTGGTCGACATGAAACATTGATTTGCTAAGTAAAATGCTTCGTGATGTTATGGTAAACTGTTCCGCGAAAGAACTGAATTATTGCGTGCATTTCCCACCTGCAATACTAAGTGGCCGGAAACCAAGATAACATAAAAAGGTGGGACACTAAAAGCCAATTCTTTCGCCAAAAATAATATAATATCCAATTTGCCATAGTCAAACAAAGACACTTAAGTGCTCGTTGTGTTAAACATTAATTAACAGATTATTTGCCTTACAAGGTCTGACAGCTTTTCCTTGATTATAAAGTAAATCTCTTAACGTCAGTTGTGGTAATGGATCACTGACATGTTATTACAATACCACACTTGTACGTTGTAATGGAACAAAACTCGGAAAAAATAGAATGCCCAAAAAATATCCCGTAAATGTCCCGCAAATTCATCTTGTCAATCAGACTACATAATGCCCATGAAGTCTGTCATTTTTAACTCGTTCGGGACATACAATTGACATAAAAGTGGAGAGAACCGAAATGTAGTCAATACACATGTACATGTATGGTTTTGTATCTCGACTGCATGTTCAGAGACTGTGCCATTTAGGTGTTTTGAACCGTCGTAGATAAATAGTCTTTCTGTACATGTATTGGGATATTAAATTCTCCCAGAGAAAACGTTTTGCATCAAGGCACAACTGTCTGTCTGCTGTTATTTGTATGCATGTATATGGAAATAATTTCATCAAAAGGAGTGCTCTTTAAACACTGTGTACTTGTACAATAGCAATAGGAGCAATTTCAGACAAGCTGTTTCTCTATTTAGAAAGAACTGAATTACAACGTTTCGGGAATTGTTCATAATAATCAATTTTTTGAAATGAAAACAATTATGGGTATCCATTTTATCATCCACCTAATTTGCATAATCAGTTCAAAATATTTTGCGCACAACTTTTTTGTCTTTCTGAATTGGATTGAATTGAATAATTTATGTTTCCCGCGTCTGCCATCCATAAAACAATCGCACATTTTTTGACAGATTAACTTAATTTATAAGTACAGGTAATCCCGCCTAACTCCTTTTTAAATGCCCCAACAATAGATTTTCTATTGTAAAATTAACGTTCTACTTGAACTACTTCTGAGCTCGAACTTTTTGGGGTGTCCCATGAAGGTTCGATCTAAGCGGGATGGCCTGTATAATTTTGTGTAATAATTCTCCATTCATCCTTGTGTGTGTGTGCGTGCGTGCGTGCGTGCGTGCGTGCGTGTGATGCATCATCAAAGTTATACATGTACATGTGTTTTGTACTTTGAAGAAGATACTAATGGCGTGGATTATGAAGAAATGTATGACTCACAAACGGATGATGCAACAAGTGATTACAGGTATGGTATCTTGAACCTTAAGTATGTGCCGTGCTCAAAAACCTTAAATGTGTGCCACATTAATTAAATGAGTACCTCTTTTGAGCGACACGCAACTTTTGCTTCACATAAGTGTCATATAAGAGAGAGTGTCACTCAAAGGAGTTAAGAATACATACATTTGATACCAGTACATTACACCCAAAAGTGTCGTTTAAGAGAGGATGTGGTTAAGAAGAGGTGTCGTAAAAGGGAGGTCCTACTGTACATGTATTCAAAGTAAAAGCACTTCTTGCTAGAGGTGGGAGGTCCACAAAGTTTAATGACTGTTTATAATGAAGTAGTTTCAGAAAAATGGTTTCATTAGTTTTATGAATATTTTCCTTTTCTTTTTCTCACACTAGTATCACTTTTCGTATTACAATAAGTCTTTTCATTACCTCCTATCCAGCGTAATTCCAATTACATCATACCATAAGGCCCTGATTGATTGTGTTTCCTAATCAAATTTCACTGTGTTTTCTGCCTGTTGGGATTGAGGAATCATGCAATAATTTAATAAAGCCCCTCAGAAAAGGTAATCAATAATTCCACACAAAAACTCAATCGTAAAAAGGAGATTAAGCGGTTTGCACTGAAATTGTGTCAGCCGTATTCCAGAAACTGTTGACAGTCGTAAGTTTTCACTCTAAATAATAATACAGTAGAACTCCTCTTGAGAGGGCAGTAAAAACTTGAAGACAAATTGCCCGTTAAACTGGAGTGCCCGCACAAGAGGGTTTTGATATATACCATTTGAAATTGTTAGCAGTGCCCAAAATCAACTCGCCATTGAACTGCTTTCCAAAATCAACATTTTTTCATGAATGGCAATCATTAATACTATGCAATTATTCTACTTAATTTGTGGCCATTTTGCAACATCTGTTGTCATCCTATCACAAACTATTTTTGTCTTCACCCTTTTCAGTAAATATATTTAAAAAAATTATACTTTTAAGAAATAAATTTGCCACAACTTGTGCCCTTATAACAGGGTGCCCTTAAAATAAACAGGAAATATCATAAAATACAACAAAATTGGATGAAAATTGCCCGTGTAACTGGAGTGCCCTTCCAGGAGAAGTCCCATTGTATGTACTTTTATTGTACAAACGTTGCAAATGTGTGTGCACACATACCTTCTCTGAAAATAAAACAAAGCTGCGTATGGAATTTATTAAATTTAAGTAATTCGTGCGACGGAAGGCGTCACACCATTATACAAAACTTTTATCACAATTACATGTACAAATCTGTCTTAACTTCATTTTAACGAACGAACCAATTAGTCTTTGACTTTCGTAGACTTTTAATGGGTTTTATCTTGATCACGATAATATCTTGCTCGACTGCAGCATCGATCATATCTTCATGGCAAACAGATAATATGACAGATGACAATTGACATTGTCCCAACGGCATGAAATATTACTCCATTGCAGAAGATTTCGTTAACCATCCAGAAATCAATGTGGAACAAACCTTTTGTTAACGGCCAAGATATTTGTTTGCAAAGACATTTCATGCGTTAGTGGAAGTTGTAGGAGATCAATGTACCCTTCCCTCTACTTACAATTGGAAATGTTTCTGAGCTAGCAATCGTAGAACCATTCAATGAAAAGACTGATGTTGAAAAAACATGTACATCTTCTATTGCAAATGCCTCATGCTTTTGAAATATTTACAGGACAAGGTGTGATCCAGAAGGAGATGACTGTCACACAGATGAACAGTGCCAGCTGATCATGACAGAAGATTTAATTGGTTACGGTTGCGTCTGCAGAGACGGACATATTCGCGATGGTTTACAGTGTAAATGTACGTACCATTTTATTTGTCGTTTTGTTTTAATTTCAACCATCATGAAATCAACTCAACAGTTCCAATTTCTACCAAATAAATTTATTTGCCCACTCACACCAAGCTTAGGTATTAGGGTGTTCAAAGGGAAAGTGGTGCTTTCCAGAAAAAAATGTAGCAGGAACAAAACAATCTCACAAGTCAACCAAGGAAAGTAGAAAATTGATAATATACCGTATTTGCCCGAATTGAGGCACCCAGTGCCAAGACCGAATTTTGATGAGGTGCCTCTTTAAAAAAATTGGAAAACCTAAATATAATTGGGGCCGAGCATAAAATTAACCAGAAAGTGACATGTATTAAGAGACTATCCATCTTAGAAATTAACTTTAATGATTATACAATTTTGTTTACAAGATACTGATGAAGAATGACCATAAATGTGCATTAAACAAGAAATTGCTTAATTAATTTTGGTAAAACAAAGTGGGGGTGCCTAAATGAGAGGGGGTGCCCCAATTAGGGTAAATACGGTAATTGTGGAACAATATCCGCAAAACTGCGTGATTCTTTGGGATCAAGTCAGTTTTGATGTATGAAAGTATAGAATAAAAAATTCACACATCAAATACATTTCAGTAAGAAGTAGTCATCCAACCGAGTTGCGCCCGAGGCTCGACAGGTCGTGCATGTTCGGGTTGGTTGATGATTGTTTCAGCCACGAGGAGTGCATCCCGCGAAACAGTCGCTCCCGTGTTGGAACCTGTGAATGTATTGAAGGCTACAAAGAAGATATAGATACTGGCTGGTGTGAACCAGAAGGTAATATTTTCAGTAGTTATGTGTTCGAGTCACTCTCCTGGTTTCTAGGTACAGTAGAATCTGTTCTGAGCGAGATCTTTTCTGTGGGTTATTTGCCTTTTACGGCTTCCTTTCCCTGAAAAAGTAGGGTGCCGTTCAAAACAGGTTTTACTGTACTTGTGTAGGCCGAGATAGACCGGTTGTTAAGCTTGCTAAACTTAGCACAGGTGTACACCCCTATTGGTCGAAAAGGTAGGTGTAGCACAAGAAGTGACCTTATAACAAAGTGCAGGCGAGAGATCCACCCTGGCTTTAAAACCCAGTGGGGAAGGTCACATGAAGTCCAAAACAGGGGTGATGTGTGGCTCCACAAATGGACCCTGGTCAAAAATAAATGGCCTGTGGGAGAAAAGAGCCGCTGATTTTTATGTATTTTTCAAAAGTAATGCGATTTAGAAGCATATTGCAAGTTACAATATAAACCAAATTGGAGTGAAGCATTTATGCTTTTAAATGATACGTTATTTTGCTTTATATTTTCAGATACGCGGTCGAGTGATGGAGTTACCAAGCCTTCTTCCAGAAAGGTAATAAAAATTCAGTCACTCTTACATTCAGTACGGTCTGTTACTTTTGTTGCAGTTTTAAAGCCTGCGTTTGTGAGCAACGTAAAGTGCTGTCAATGTAAATTTTGTTGTTAAATATGTCAGTAAGTTATTCCCTATTATACCCATTTGTTGCATGAACATTAGTAGACACATTCACCTTGTGCACTTAGTAGTTTTGGCTGTGCTGTTTCTGTCCATTTTAAGGCACCTCTTCTTGACAAACACGTTCACATTTTGGTCAGTTCGATCATTTATCGGAAATACTGCTTTAATTGTAGTGATAAAGGCAAGGCTTAAGAATGATTATCTTACTTGAACGGTAAACATCAACTGTCAGAAAAAATACTTAGTGTCTCAAAGTATCATGGAGACTTAAAATGGACATGTGCAGTATTTTGTATGTACATATTTTAGATGTTTTCTTTAATTTACCTTGTGAAAATAAAAGGAAGAAGATAGCACAATATCTGCAGAATCCACCAGTTCAACTGCAACGATGTCAACAATAACAACAACAAAGATGACAACAGTAGCAGCAGCAAAAGCAACCACCACCACAACAATAGCCACAACAACAGCTGCAGGAAGCATTGAAGACCAGGTTGAAATTTACTGCCTCAATCACTTACTAGTCATAGATGGCAAAGTTAAACGTCCTACATGTATTAGCTTTGGTTGTATTTCTATCACTTTATGATTTTAAGTGCATGATGTTTGAATAGTTTTTGCACATCCATGAAAAAATCTTTAGGTCCGCGTTGACTGATAGGTATAACATTCATTAATTCACATGCGTACATAAAAGAAACATTTCCTGTACACCTATTCAAATACGTATTGAAAGAAGGAAATATAGGTAAAAAGCCATTAGACAGGAGAAATATGCGAAACGAACGACTATTCAATTGCTTAGTTTTTGCATGAACGGAAAAACAAAAGAAATTTAACGTCTTTATTATAGGGAACAAATCACAATGAAACCGAAAATGCCCCCTCAAAAACGAGCGTAGGAGATTCTAAAGTGGAGAAATCTAACGTTACACATGCCGACAATTCTACTGATTCCGTGGACGTTGAAGAGGTTAATTTTATGCCCTATAAAAACAGTGCTTTTTTTGCTGTACATGTAGAAGGAAGCAATTTTCCACTCAAGGAAATTTGGTTTTGACGAAAACAGCTTGGAAATATGCAGTTGCATATTTTTTCAGCCCATTTAAAAGAATGAGCTAGATTTTACAGCATGTTAACACGGCATGGTTATGGCCTTCCCCTCGCGTACCCTCAATTTGCTAAATACATGTATTATAATTCACGCATCATTTGATAATGATGTAAACTAACTCTGTTGTTGGATGCAGTTAAATTTACTTTTCAGTACTCACTAGTGTACATTTTCCCGCTTAATTGTTTTGCATAACAAGAAAAAGATGTACAATGAAAATAACGTTTACCTTACGAACTTGCATCCAGGTGTCATACCCTAAAGACGGGAATACGACAACAGATGCAAGTTCCACTTTCCAACCGAACAAAGTGACAGCAATGCCAATATCAGTGGTTGATGAGAACCCCTCTGGCTCGGGAGAAATAAACACGGCTCTTCAACCACAGGAGATCAACTCAAACACCATCACAAACACATTTAAACTTACAAACATTGACACCACACCAGAGGAGCAGGTCAACTTCACATATAAAAGTTTCTTATTTAACCAATTTAAATCCCATGGTTGCTGTGAATGGCGAATTGCTTATGGTTTTATCCTCTGGTTGAAACGGGTTTTAAAAATAGAAGCAAAAGTACAGTTGTATGCACTTGCCTTGTATGGTTTTGGTATTTCTCGTTATGATGGCATGTAATCTGGTTTATGTAGAGAGGGTGACGGGTGATCTTCCCTGGAGGGAAACTCAAAATACAAAACGATGCGGATTTCAGCTTCGGTGGCACTTTCGGTCAGGCGTGTCTCGGGATCCTTAGGTTCTTACTTCTGAGAAGTTTAGCAGGATGCAACGGTGATGACCCAATACGAACCTGCCTTTATACTCGGTGGCGAGTGTTCGTGAAGCATAGGCAGGGGTAGTAGTGTCTCAACAAAGTGATTGTGTGTCGGTTCCTATTTCCCACGGTTCCGACCATAAAATACTAAGATTACGTAATGAAAATATTTGAGGAAATTATCATCTAACTTTCCGATATATTATGCCAATACGAAAAGATAGGTAATTGCTAGGCAAGATGATGAGTTAAAGTTTATTATTATTTTAAGAGAGGTTTGTTTGAATATATATATTTCAGTGCAGTACTCAAATTGTCATAAGCTAACTTGTTAGACCTAACGTACATGTTTTGGTATTTTACTTTTGGATATCTTTAATTTGTATTTTTCCCTCGCCTAATTACCCTTACCCGTTTGCCGTAACTTTTATGTTGCGTTAGATCATACCCATTATGTACATATATGTAAATAATAAAACTTACCGGTATTTAGACTTTTACGTCTTGAACGGACTTATGTCCGTATACAACATTGTGTACGTAAAAGGCTTTTAGATGTTTTTCACCGATGTGTCAATTGAATGTATACATTTTAATATTTTTTTGCTAATCGAACGTACAATTTTCAGAGATACACAGTTATTCGAAAGCCTTTCATTCGCTGTTTTCTGCCATGTACTTATCAATACCTATTTATTTTTCACAAAAAACTTTGCTACATTTTCAGGGTTCGGCTCAGGCAGCAAGTAAACGTAATAAAACCAAGGAAACCAAAACAACAACGACCACTGTCCCAACCGGTAAGTCACGTCATTTTTGTAGTTACACTAAAACTTTCCATTTATAAATACGGTAGAACCTGTTTTGAGCGACCCTTTAATTTCTAGAGACTAAAATTGCCGTAATGTACTGTACAGAGACATCCCGTACGCCCTACAAGGTAAATAAATTACCTTCCGTGGCTCCGAGTGCATCTAACATATGTCCGCTTAATTAAACAAATTAGTAATCAAGCACCATTCACACCAAACCCCTTAGATCCCTAATTGGCAAAGCTAAATATAGTAAATCCACTTAAATAATTAAAAAGTAAACATCTGCCCCTGCACATGTCTCTGCATATATAAGGCACGTGCCTCCAGCCCTCTGAGAAGAGGATTTGGGACCAGGCAGCAGGCTAGAGACCTTCAGTATCACTTGTAAGATCTACAGACTTCGGCAATAAATTACATTCAACGTTAACCTATTGCGTTAAGCGTTATCTGTTTGCAAACTAGAGGGAGAACCAGGGAGAAGCCATCCTGTACCTTTACAGTAACGATAGTCCAATCCCACTAAGATTGTAATAAATATATGCATGGTAGATCTTTTGTAAAGTACAGTGGTGTAAAGAGAATGAGAGATAACCTGACGGTGTACAGAGCCTCATGCCCTACCCATTGGCGCACACCTCCTGGGCCCCCCCTCCCACGGCCAAAATTTTCTTCATTTTCATGCAGTTTTTCCTAATTTTGGTCGAAAATAGGTGGAAATTGGGTTGGCACCCCCCCCCCTCCCCAACGGGCCAGGTGTCCCCCCATACGGGAAATCCTGGATCCACCAATGCTACCCGTCCAACAGAATTGTCTGAAATGGCCAGAAATGCATTTTCCCCAGTCCAGGCTAGGGGGTAGGGGGGGGGGAAGTTCCTAGTCATCTTTTCTGCAATGGCTGCCAAGAACACAAATCTAGTTTCCCTCGAATACGTAGAGCCTCAATGCCGATTGCAAAATGTGCTTCCCCTCCCCAAATAGGAAATTCTTATCAATTGAATAAAGGATATAAAAATTGAATATGTGTATGTATAAAACTTTCAGGTTATCGAGAAGAGATAGTTCAGTTTTGATTAACCACAGCGGAAATTTTGGCTGAGATTCCGGATTGTTTTGGTGGTACCATGTGGACCCAGAGATATGTAGTGGCATGTTGGTGTTGAAATGAATGATTATCTTGATAATATGTTGAGTTGAATTTATCGTTTGTCGATGGTCTGTATTTTGTACCATAGGAACTAGAAAGTAAGAAAATCTAAAAGAAGATAATAAATATTAAGGTCAAGTTCTGTACTTTTAATTTGTTGCACGAAAACATGAGAACATGGGTATTTTGATAGACGCATGTATCTTTACTTTGCCTTGTGGACATTGTATATTTAGATAAGGCTCCTACCAAGGTTACAGTGATCACTACAGGTCATCGTTACTACAGAGAGATTTACCACGGGAGATTATAGATAATAGCCTGAAGATCCACTTGATTCTGGGGCTGAACTGTAACGATACCGAGTTGTTAGTTTGATGGCTTTAGTTTCTAAAGCCAATTCTTGTATTAATCACTCACATTAGGCCGACAGATAAATTGGGCCAAGAGAAAAGAGAAAAACAGGCATTTGTCATTCAATCATCGAAAACAAACCAAAAAAAAATACAATTTATGAAAATCGTCAGCTTTCCGAAAGCTTAGAACATGTAAAAAACTTTTCATTGAATTTTAATTATGACCTTGGTAAGCCATCTAAAAAGTTGTTTTCGTTGTTGTCTTGATTTGATCCAACCGAATCAGACTGAACCATCATCAATCGATAAATAGGTATACCTTGTTGTCATTGCTACAGAAATATGACAGGATTCTAATTTTTGTTGAAAAAGGGTTAGCCTAGAAATATCTACCAACATTGGTGTTAACGCGATCTTTCACATTGTTTTGCAAATACACTGATTTACCTCCCGCATAAAGCTATCGCAAACAAGGTTTAAAGCAGTATCAGCCTATTTTTTTATTTCTGCAGTGTGCGCACCACCCACGGTATTGTCTGTTTATGTAACAGATGTGGATGCCAGAGAGAGCGCAATTGTACTTATATTGTGGGCCGAGTTCTGCGTACATTTATTTTTTGCGAAGAAATCAGAGGTATAAATTTAATTGTTATCGGTCTGGAAGATATGGTGTCTCAATAGACGCACCATGGAACATTGTTCCGAAAACAAATTGCCTCAACTTCGTAAATTCTTATCGAAAGTACAAAAATATACAGCAAAGTCAACTTTAATTATATTTTTCCGATCGCCACTCTCCAAAATTTCTTCCATTGATACGTAATCCAACAAATAAAAAAGTGTGGCCCTAAGTAGAATTAAAATGCATTCTTGCGAGCACCGCTGAAGCAAATATTCCCTCACTTTCTTGCTTTACAGCGTCGGCGATTTCTGTTCAGACTGTTCGACTGTCTGACGAAAGTGCACATTAAGTCACCATCTGGAAAGTTAATCCTTAAAACAGATTCAAAATGTGGATGAAATAAAAAGAAATGAGGGGGCAAATTTCGTTGTTTCTCCAATTACCTTTTCGTTCAGTGGTATTTGCCAGTTAAAACTGTAAAATTATAATTTACCAATTGAAGACAGTTAGGTAGATTCGTTAACGGATGGTTGTCTCCTTTTAAAAGTAAAGTTTTTGTGATCCAGTGAAGTTATACTCGTTTTCCGATATAAATGATCGCACTACCTCCATTAGCTACAGGGTCAGAATCATAGTGGTTCAGAGGTTGAAAAGGTACTTGTACCTTTCAACACGGAAGGATTTATTTGGTTCTTTAGGTTCCAAAATGAATTGTAACTATTTTGTTTCTCCTTCGAGGCATATGGTTGGCCTTGTAGTGTTTGTTTCCTCTAATTTAATCAAATAAATCGTGATGTAATACTTGTGAAAAAAACCCAACATTTTAATAAAGAGTTCCTGTGTACCTATGTGTAAGTAATACGTGATGTAAACTCACTATTAAACGTGATTGTGAGAAAACTAATACTAATGAAAAAGCCTATCCTTCAATAAAATTGGACTAACTGGTTAGACTTTCAGAACCAGCATGAATTATTGCAAAAATTTTTATACATGTGCATGAACTTTGTTTTACAGTTTTAAAAGAGAAAATGTAGTTGCA
Organism: Haplosyllis anthogorgicola; assembly: GCA_038406195.1. NCBI lineage: Eukaryota > Metazoa > Annelida > Polychaeta > Phyllodocida > Syllidae > Haplosyllis > Haplosyllis anthogorgicola. Next base: position 13,714 of record JBCAUI010216083.1, read on the forward strand.
CAAGTCTCTTAGGTCAGCTCATAACTGATGTAAATTGTATGTTTTATTGAGTTGGCACACATTATTATAGAAATGTTGCTGATGTTATTAACTTAATACGGAATCTGAGTTAATAGAAGGTAACTCTTCAACTATGACAAAACAAAAAGAAAAAAAATGAAGGAGCTAAAAAAAATATTCGGTTGCAATTTGTAAGACAATATTTATAATAACTGGTCAAAGTTTATTGACACCAGGTTCACAGTTTAATAATTCAAAGAATTGTTTTATGTCGTAATCAATCGGTTCTAATGGGGTTTTTTATTTTAGTTTTATTGTTTAGATGTAACGCATATCGATTGAGAACTTCTTGATATGTAAGACTACAGGGACCAATTAAATTTTCCCATCGCTTGTAGGAAAAGAAAATTGAACAATTAAACAGTAAGAATCTCGAAATCAAAGTACATATATTATCTATATGGGATGGACATGAAGTATTTCTATGTTTTATTCCTATGTTTTCATTATCTACTTCTACTCGATCTGTATGATCACAGCTCGCATACAAAATGTGCAAAGATCTGGCATGCGCTCCGTGACATTTAGCCCGCATCACATACTCTTTTAGTAACTTTTTATTTGTCACGCAAAGGATGGAACCTGTTTCAATACAGTTCATTTTTTTTATTGTGAAATAATGTAAAAGACAAAGGCATCAATTTTTAGAGATATATAGTCGGAGCAATGTTTTGTTTTTCGTCCCTGGATAAATCATGTTCAAGTGGATAGATCTGCTGGTGCAATGTTTTAGTGATGGAAGAAGCAAACCCTTGAGATCTTTTACACTGATATTGGATTTGCTTTTGAAAGATTTTGGATTGAAAGATAAGAAAAGCAGTGAGTGATGTGCAGTACATGTTAAACGCGACAATCACAGATTGCAAAGCCGCTCCCGTCTGGGAATGGGCAAAATGCATTTTTGGCTGTTTAGGTTTTAAAGCACATTTAAAGTGATGATTTACTTTGATATCCCATTTAAAGTAACAATTTTTGGCCATTTAGGTCTTAAAGCAGATTTAAAGTGACGATTTACTTAGATATCCAATTTAAAGTAACGATTTTTGACCGATTAGGTCTTAAAGCGGATTTAAAGTGATGATTTACTTAGATATCCCATTCAAAGTAACGTTTTATGAATATCGTGGTTACCTTTTCATTTAAATAAAAAAAATCACATTGAATTCTATTGTTTCCAATTGAATAACAATTTCTGAATTGCATGCATTTTGCAGCGTATCGACGCAATCTACATGACAATACTGTGTTTGGCATCCCGATTTTACTATCATTCATCTTAAGCCGTATTACTGACGCTTCGTTGCATTATTTCATTGCTTGGTACCTGAAAGCTAAACAACAAAGCCTCAGTGATCCTTACATGCTATGAACCTGTGAGGTCCTGCAACTTCAGCAGATGTGTTTGTATTAGCGCTGGCATACATCTTACATACACACGTAGGAGCATGCTATTTGATCCAAAAAGTTACGGCTCGTGTAAATATTATCACAGACATATGGATGATGAGCAGATTCATACCCGTGTGGACACAATACACATAGGATTGAAGAATGATGACTTAATGCATTAATTATATTATGGACTCCAGATCTGTGATGGAAGCCACTTAAGTAAAAATCCCTTTTAATCGCGTGTTTTCTTGCTGCTTTGAGAGAGACGGATATTATTTCACAAATGCTGTGATGAAATGAATGAGAATCTGTGTTACATATGTGCGCAAGGCTCCACATACATTTGAATGGATTACGGTAAAAGGATATTTTTCACAACTAACTATGGATTGTACTGCTCCAAGAACATGGATTTTGTGCCTTCTGCTTCAATTGTTATTCCTACTTACTCAATCAGTTTTATCAGGTAAGTGGATGTTAGCTAAAAGTGTGTAAAAGCTTTCTACAGGAAACGTCCATGCTAGGATACCACGATATAAGTCATATGTAATAACCATTATCCAGAAACTCAAATTAGATTAAATTAAGTTCCTAATGCCTTCATCTATTATTAAACGTTTCTTATGTAAGTGGGTAAACTTACAGCTAACCCAAAGTTTGAGGTTATTGACTTAAACGGAAATGAAAGCAGATGATATTTTAGGAGAATGTGCTTAATTGTACTTGTAACACTTTAAAGAGATGCCTAATCCACGATAATTATTACAGTATGCATGCAAAGCCTCACTTTCGGGGCAAGAGAGTTTTAGGCGGTATTTTTATGCGCACTGCTAACACAGGGTTGAACTCTTTTGTAGACAGATTAATAGAAATTTTTAGGTGCTGTTCTCGGCTCCAAAAGATGAAACCTTTTAATACAGATATATTTATTTTGAGCAGACTCGAGCATCGTTCAGTGCTAATACTGAGGTAATTTCATCTGAAGACCTGGGACATTTCAATAAGGGTCCTCAATATTGTAAAGCACATTTACGGACACTATGATGGGTCTTCAGTTGTAATGCTGTGAGAACTGTAATTTTGACAAAGTGGATGAAAGTTTTTGTGATATCTATACTAACTAGATGGAACCCGTCCGTTGGACGGGAGTACAAAGAGGCGAGTACAATGATGTGAGTGCACAAAGGTCATCCTCCAGACAGACCCCACCCCCCCAGGATGGACCTCTGGCAGAACATGTTCAGACTTGTTCAGCAGACAGACCCCTGGCAAGGCATCACAGGATTGCAGCTCATTAACATAATTTATGTCTGGCAATGAGTACACCTCATTGGCTGTTGGAATGTGACACTTTTGCCTCTTAAATTTGTTAGTAGTACTAGGTGGAACCCGTGCTTTGCACAGTTATGGCATGTCAGCATCTGCTCTGGGGGAATAACTAACAATTTAAATCCACACATATTGCCCATAAAATTAATGCATCCAAACTTTGAAGAGTAATATTTGATAAGTAGACATCAAGGAGAGTTAATCTGCATGT